>JAJHUR010083873.1:0-21069 GCA_027495735.1 Lutjanus campechanus | reverse complement strand
GCTCTCTCCGTCTCTCCTTCTCCCAAGGCACCGACGGGACTCTGCATGGTAGGGGCGTCCTCCTCCCTGAGCCAAGGCTAGGCTTGGCCGCAAACCCGAGCCACTGAGCCAAACAGGAGTTGGGTGGCTTCAGCAGGTTCTCAAATGGGCACCCCCCTTCACTGGTGTTTCGTTGATTTAAGCCCATGACACCTCGGAGGGGCTCAACAGCAGAGTCCAGCGTCCTGGCTCTACCCCCACTGAACACCACCCAACTCTATGTCTGCAGTCCTTCGGTTGGTCGGCTTTGCCACCGCACCTCCCTTTGGATCCAGATCCACCTTGATGCTTCCTCTGCCCGCTTGGAGATGTTGGCCACCAGCCGCTTCCTGGCCAGCCCTTCGATCCCCAGCAGCCCGAGGGCTCTCCACAGCGACCGTCCAGCAAAGCCCCTGCAGCCCACCTCCACTGGCAGGTTCCAGGCCTTCCATCCATTTTGCTGGCTCTCGAGGATGAGGTCTTGGTATTTTTTGAGCTTGCGCTCATATGCTTCCTCTATCCTCTCCTCCCAGGGCACCGTTAGCTCGATGAGCACCACCTGTTTGGTACCTTTGGACCACACAACAATGTCTGGTCTCAGGCTAGTGTGGGCTACCTCCTCTGGGAATTTAAGCTGCTTTTTCAGGTCGACCCGCATCTCCCAGTCGCTTGCCGTGGCCAGGACCCCCTTGCTCCTCCCCCCTCCTGCTGCGCTTTCTCCTGCCCTGAGAAAGTGGATAAAGCGGGGCCCATCAGAGACCTTTCTTGCCCTTTTCCTTGCCAGCTCAACGCCCTCTGCCAACTGTGTTAGAATCTGGTCATGTCGCCACCGGAACTTGCCATCTGCTAAGCTTGAGCGACATGAGGAGAGGACATGCTCAAGGTTGGCTGTCCTTCCGCAGAGTGTGCAGCTGGGGCTCCCTGCCAGTCCCCAAGTGTGGAGATTTGATGGAGTAGGCAGGACGTCATACACGGAACACAACAGGAACTTGATCCGATGTCCTTCCATGCTCCAGATGTCCTGCCAGGTTAGAGCCCTCTCTCTCACACTCTCCCATCTTGTCCAGCTGCCTTGTTTATTCATGGCTACAGCCTTGACATGCCGGCTTTCCTCCTCAGCCTTTCGGACCTCTCTCTGCACCATGCCTCGCCGTTCCTTTGGATTAGCTTTGTTCCAGCTTGTTCTGGTGTAACAACCCAGACCAAGCCTTCCCTGAGCTACTGACCCAACGATATCAGCATGATGCAGTCGATCTTCCGCCTCCTTCAGGGCTCTGCCAGCTGACCACTTTCGGCCTGTCCTGACAACAATGCCTGCCTCACGTACTCTCTCATCTTTGCTGTCTCGTAGCATCATGGCCTGGCGTGTTTTTGTCGCCTTGTACTCCTCCACCACAGATGTTATTGGCAGCTGTAGCTTGCTACCTGTGCTGTACAGGCCAATGGAGCAGAAGCTTCTTGGGACGCCCAGCCATCTCCTTAAGTAGGTGTTCAGCTTCCTCTCCAGCCCCTCAACTGTGGAGACAGGTACCTCGTAGACCAGGAGTGGCCAGAGCAGTCTAGGGAGCACCCCGTGCTGGTAACCCCAGGCCTTATACTTGCCAGGCAGGCCGCTCTTCTCCAGAGATGCCATCCAGGTTTCTGCTTGAGTGAGCATCTCCTTCACACTCTGCCTGTCGTTGAGGTCAGCTCTATACCACTTCCCCAAACACTTCACGGGTTTCTCTTGAACCATTGGGATGATGTTCTCTCCGATCTTGAACCGAAACCGGTCCTGAACACGCCCCTTCTTCAGTACTAGGCTTCTGGATTTTGCCGGTTTGAACTCCATCCTTGCCCAATTGGTGAGCTCGATCAAGTCCTCCAAAATCCATCTTCCTTCTGGCACTGATCTTGCTGTGATGGTGAGGTCGTCCATGAATGCTCTGATGGGTAGCATCTGGACGCCACTTGCAAGTACTGCACCTCGACGCAACTTCTCTGCTGACTTGACGAGAAGGTTCATCGCTGCGGAAAACAGAATCACTGAGATTGTGCAGCCAGTGACAATGCCCACCTCTAGTCTCTGCCAGCCAGTGGTGAATTCTCCGCAGGTGAAACGCATGTTGAATCTGTCGAAGTAGTGCTGCAAGAGCCTCTGGAACCGTTCTGGGATGTGGTAAGTCCTCAGAGTCAACTCCACTAGCTTGTGGGGTATCGTTCCATAGGCGTTTGTTAGATCAAGCCACAGAACTGCCAGATCTCCGCTGTTTCTCTTCGCATCCTCGATGATCTTGGAGATAACGCTGGTGTGTTCGAGACAGCCGGACACGCCTGGAATACCACCTTTTTGGACAGAAGTGTCCATATACCCGTTGTCCAACATGAAGGTGGTCAACCTCTTCGCCAGGATCCCCAGGAAGATCTTAGCTTCCACGTTGAGGAGTGAGATGGTACGGAATTGCTTGATCCCTGTAGAGTTTTCTTCCTTAGGGATGAAGCACCCCTCCGCAAGCAACCAATCATCAGCAAGGAAGTTCTTCCTCCATGCCACCACCAGTAGCTTCCAGAGTCGTTTCCTGAGCCTTTCACAATGCTTGTAAACACTGTACTGGATGCCGTTTGGCCCTGGGGCTGACTTTCCCCTGGCCCTTCTGAGAAAGCTGTTGACTTCCAGCCAGGTTGGTTCCTCTACCTTGAAGGGTATAGTTGGTTCAGCTGGTTTTATGAGCCTCTCCATATCACCTAAGCTACCCCCCCTTCTGGGATCACTGTGGACCTGACGAAGATGCTCCTCCACCTCTTCCTTGGTTGCTTTCAACTCCCCTGATCTTTTGTCTCCCAGGAGTTTCGACAGGTATTTGAATGGGTTTCTAGTGAAGTTTGCCCTTTCCTTCAACCGCCGCTTCCTGTCCCTGCGGTGACACTCTGCTCGGCGCAAGATCTTAATACGCTCCCTCAGGTTGTCTCGAATTTCTGTGATGGCTGGTCTCTCGTCTGCTGACGCTTCGCGAAAGGCCTTCTTAAGCCTCCGCAGATCCCCTCTAAGGATTGCTATCTCCTTCAGGCGTCTGTTTTCCTGGGGCTGGATGTTTGCTCTGCGTTTCAGCTCTTTCTTTCCGAAGCGATCAGCCCCCATGCTCCAGATAATCGAAGACATGGCCTTGAATTTCTTTCCCACATCTCCTGCGATGGCTGCCTCCAGCACCTGGTCCACATCACGATCAAACACCTCCCAATCTTTCCTTGCAGCTGCAGATGGCCAGTTCACTTGTTCCTTCCGAACGTCTCCTGCACAAGTGTTCTGACCAGGCCGCCCGGTATCCTGAATGACTTCCCTCTCACTCTGGTGCCTTGCTGCCTCTGTCACACCAGCGATGCTGCTCCTGCCCCCCTCTTCATCATGTGCCTGGAGATTCTGGGGACTGTGGTTTGTGTCCTGCCCCGGCCTCTCCTCCGACTCACCAGGTTGCCCTGAGCGTTGCACATCACTTTCAGGTTGCAAGCACTTCATCTTTGTCTGGTGTATCTTCAGACCCCTCTCGTTTTTGCATTTCTTCCCACATCTGCAGACCCGGGATAAATCGCTAGGCTGGTCCGTAGTCGATTGTCCGTCAAGAGTGGTCGTAACATTGGTCTGTCCTGCGGGTCGATCATCCTCCCCCGCTCTCGCCCGACCCCGGGGGTATCTTGTTATGTACCTTTCCATAGCGATTATTGGTGGGTTCCTCCTCACGGAGGATGTGCTTTGGCCTGCCAAGCCTTCACACCCCAGTTCTGGTCTTTCCCAGATGTCAGCAGTCTTTCCTCGCCGTCACCGTTCTTCCTCGGTTGCCAACTTGTCTTTCCAAGTGGTCACTGGGTCTACCAGAGAAGAATATGCAAAATACGATAGGGTATCGCAGCTGGCCCACCTTTGCAGGTACACGCTCCTGCGCCATCCTGTAGGCCAGTGGCATCGCTCTCTCCGTCTCTCCTTCTCCCAAGGCACCGACGGGACTCTGCATGGCAGGGGCGTCCTCCTCCCTGAGCCAAGGCTAGGCTTGACCGCATACCTGTCGTGCTCGCTCCTGCGCCATCCTGCAGGCCAGTGGCATCGCTCTCTCCGTCTCTCCTTCTCCCAAGGCACCGACGGGACTCTGCATGGTAGGGGCGTCCTCCTCCCTGAGCCAAGGCTAGGCTTGGCCGCAAACCCGAGCCACTGAGCCAAACAGGAGTTGGGTGGCTTCAGCAGGTTCTCAAATGGGCACCCCCCTTCACTGGTGTTTCGTTGATTTAAGCCCATGACACCTCGGAGGGGCTCAACAGCAGAGTCCAGCGTCCTGGCTCTACCCCCACTGAACACCACCCAACTCTATGCCTGCAGTCCTTCGGTTGGTCGGCTGTATGTAACCACACAAGGCCATTGTAGAACCCAGGTGAAAGACCTGTTTTAGGAAAACTGCTTTTAATGCTTGCGCACTTGTCATTTATTGTGTTGTTTTGTAGATATTTTAATACAGTTTGTAATGATAGAAATTCTGATAGACTTTTAAAACAGTGTGTGTGGTTTTTATGGACATATTTCATAGTTCTGGTATTGGGCTGGTTTTGACTGGCTGTTTGGCTGGTTTCATCACACAGACCTGGCAACCCTGTACGGTTTATCACAGACAACTGGTGTGAGAATATTTCCTTTCTTGACATATTTGTGAGTTTGTTTTGTTTTTTTTAGACTGTAAAATCTAAGAGCTTGTGACCACTTGTATACATCTCCCAGCCGAGGCTACGAGAGGAGCGGACTCCTTTTGTGTGTGGGGAGGGAGGGCAGCAACGCTGTAACCTACGCCACTGCTTTTGTTAGGGATAAAACAGGAAAAAAACAGCTTTAAATATACAGACATCTCCTCAAACATCGTTGACAAACTTTGCACAGATACAAGTCAATAATAGTCATGGTTAAACATTTTAAGGGGCATAAATATAAGAAAAACAGTGAAGAGGATGTTTAAGTTGCAGTGCAGAGAGCAACCAGGGCAACAGTTGAGTCCCCTGTTGATAAAACAACATCATTCATCTGTGGCCTCCAAAACCATTACTGTTGGAAAATAAATGTTTTACAGTCTGATATAGGGCTTCAACTAATGATTATTATCATAGTTGATTAATTGGTCGATTATTTATTTGATTAACTGATTATAGTTGTTTGTTTTAAAATGTTAGAAAATGGTGAAAAATGTCAAACAGTCTCTCCAAAAGCCTAAGATGACGTCCTTAAATGTCTTGTATTACTTACAACTCAAAGATATTCAGTTTGCTTGTCATAGAGAAGTAAAGAGACAAAAAAATATTCAGATTTAAGAAGCTGTAATTTTGACTTTTTTTTTTTCTTAAAAAACAATCAAACGATTAATCGATTATCAAAATAGTTGGCAATTAATTTAATAATCCATTAATAACTGATTATGCGATTAATTGTTGCAGCTCTATTCTGATACCACCATGGTTAAGGTTTGGTTTTGTTCAGGCACAAACAGAACTTGGTCAGTTTTGGGGAAAGGATGAAGGTTTTAGGTTAAAATGCTTCATTTAGGTTAGAGGACCGTCATCCTGATGATTGTAATAATAACAACATGGTAATTATGTTCGGGGCATGTTTATAAGAACCCAGCATCGACCAGCAAACAACCCGCTGTCCAAGAGTCCAACAGTTTTTTGACCCATCTATCCACCCCCACCTCCTCCCTCTGTGGTCTTTGTGGCTCTTTGACATCACCTGACTTCCTCGTTGGATTCAGCCTATGTTCCTACGGCTGTTTGCGGACTTTGTCATTTGACCGTGGAAAAAAAAAAAAAGAAAAAGAAAAAAAGGCGAAGTCATTTCAGGACACTGTTGGACAGGACTGGTGCTGGTGTTTCTCCCGGGAGGACAGTCTCTGCTGGAGAGACAGCCTGCCGCTGTGAGTGTTTGCAGACCGTGCTGCACGCTGCTCCGATACACAGACTAAAAGAGCAGAGCCTGGATGTGTTCTTCGATCTGTGAGCACCTTACAGCTGCTGCACGCAAAGATACTGGAGAGAGGGATTTTAAAAATGCTGGGAAGTAAAGTAGTGCCATTTACTTAAAGGGGCAGTACAGATTTTTTGAAGTGGGGTTGTGTGAGGTACCTATACATAGTCAGTGTGTTACCTTTGGTCAGGGATGCACAGTATGGATTATTTTCGACCAGTAATTACCGTTATCGATATGATAACCAATATTTTCACATTTGGTATTTTAAAATGAAGTTCATATAACCTGTAGTGAGCAAAGATGAAAGATGATTTTAATATTTCACAGTTCTAACTGAACCAAATCCAACTGACATCACTATTAGAACAAAAACAAACAGTTCTGACTCTTCAAATGTTCAGTTAGTTTTTCCAGTAAAGTTCATCAAAAAATATCGCTAACATACATATGGTCTTTTCCAGAGTGATTTCCCTAAGAATTGAAATCACATGCTTTGACAGTCTGTTAAATCAGATATTAATAGAACTGATATTTATTGGCTAATATATACAGATATCAATATAGCTGACAGGTGTAGGATGAAGGGCCTGATATCAATATATCAGCCAATATTCTTTATATATGTATGTATGTATGTATATATGTATATGTATATAAAATCTAAAATATATCAGGGCACTGAAACAGTAAACGTTCACTGGTATTTTTAATAATTATAAATTATCATGAATAAAAAACACACAGAACAACCTGAATTAAGAAGAAAGAAAATATACATAAAATGCTGACAACATGTACTGCAACACCGATAGCACCAATAGCTATATATTTGTCTGGTTCTAGTAGGAAGTGAAGCGATGTACTGCTGTGGAAAGGGTCAGCAGCAAAAAATATATTTTAGCCACCTGAAAAAAATCAATGTTAGTTTAACTGTGTGGTATATTTAGATTATTTTCACTGCTTTACCTTGACATCAAACAGCTTTTTCTGACGGGAAACTGCCGTCGTATAAGACAAATATTGCTTTCTACAAAGCCACCAAACTCCTTTTTGCAAAAACAGTTATTTTACGTCACAGAACAGAGGAGTTTCTGGTCTATCGCTGCCTCGATCGGTTAGTTTGTGTTATTGTGTGACTTCTGTGAACCTGAACTAACCCCTTTAAAACACTGAAGTCACACTATAACAAAAACACACCGATCGTGGCTGGCAGCAGTGTCACAGTTTGTCAAACAGGAAGATGGACTCAAAATTCAGACCAGGCAGAGCTGGTGCAGTTTAAATGGTTCAATGCATGGAATCAAAAATACAGCAAAAGGCCTCCAGGTAGTCAGGCAGGCAAAGGCCAGAGCATCTCTGCAGCACTACAGTAATTCAGTTCTATCACTTATTTTACCTTTATCAAAAAAAAAGCTTCTGTGATTTGGATGTTGCACTTGGCCATTTTGCAATAATATTTTGATTAATTATGTGGCCCTAGTCATAACCAGGATAAACAGCCCAAAAGGGAATCAAAATCCAAAAAGGAGCCAACAGGAAATGAGAATAGGACTGGAACAAGGACTGCAACGCTTGACATGAAAACGAAGATGAACTGCAAACAAAAGGGGGAAGATAGAGAGACTAAATATATAGGGAGGTAATCATAAAAAGACAAAGACAGGAATTAAACAAACAAAGACACATGATGGTAGACTCTTACCAAAGTATAATAGGAAATAACTGAGCAGAAACCCAAAACCATAACAAGTCGTAGACCAGCAACTTCTGTGTTTGGGCTTGTAAAATTACTGTTTTTGCCAATGGAGTCTGGTTGGTTTGTAGATGAAGATATTTAACTTATATAACAGTGATTTCCTATTGAAAAAGGCTGTTTGATGGCAAGTTAAAGGGGTGAAAATATACTCAATACACCATACACTTTCAGTTGCCTACAGCAGTACACTGCTTATCTTCTTAAACTGGTACTCCTGCTGTTTCTCCAAAGCTGGGGCGTGCTGATCGCCATCTACTGTAGGTAAAACACTGACACTATCGATAACTCATACAACCCTCCATCAAAAATTCTAAACTATCCCTTTAATCTCAGATTTTGTAAATTGAATTTGGTCCAGATGCTGTGCAGTCAAACAGTCCCTTGGGGGGGGGGGGTCCTTCCTAATGAATTAGAGAGCTAAAAGACAAAGAAAGTGTTGTGCCAGGGGAGGATACCACAATCTGACAACCTACTAGTTATTTTAAAGGAACAATATGTAACAACTGCATGTCCAAAAATGAGTCCTGCAGACCAAATAGTGAGTTGGAGCCATAGACTGTATAGAAAATACACAAATTATTGTTGAAACAAATTTTTTCTCCTCCCCAGACATGGCAGAGACAGGCAGACTGCAGAGGCTCTGCAGGAGCGCAAGACGAGTCCAACATCGTAGATTGATGATAACAAGCGACGACGAGTCCTCCACTGTAAGTTGATCAGCTGTTTATAACTGTCAGTTGTCTGTCAATGTAAAGTTCAGCCCGTTATCCTGAAAACAAAAGCCCACTGCTCTGAAATAAAAGTGGCTGCCTGTCTCACTGCCTGCCAAAGCCCATTAACATTTTGCTCAATTGAACCGTTTTAAACATTTACTCCTTCTACAAGATTGTTAATGATTTTTTTCGACTCATAAACAGACTCTCACTCATTCGGCCAACATTCGGCATTAATTTTAACTCTAATTAACGTGAAACGGGAAAATTAAGGAGGCGACCGCGGCTGCAGTGTTGCTGTCAGAGAGGCAAGTATTTCAACTTCCCTAATCTCTGATGACATTTCATGATCGTTTTATGGCTTATTACAGCAAATATATTACAGATTTCTCCTTTAATTAATGGTTTATTAATAGTCTGTTAAACTTCAGATTTAGCAATACGAATAGTCAGATAGTGTAACTAATAATAATAAAGTTACAGTCTAAATTGGAATCTAACTGCTGTGTTGCACAGAGCTGAACAAAGGAAATTACACACTGATGCATTTCAACGCCTATAGAGACTTTTGTGTGTGTGTGTGTGTGTGTGTGTGTGTGTGTGTGTGTGTGTGTGTGTGTGTGTGTGTGTGTGTGTGTGTGATCTGGTCTGCAGGCTGGAAAATCAAAACAACACCCAGAGACTGACTGCAGGGCTGCCACACACACACACACACACACACACACGCACAGTCTACATGCTTTGAATTAATTCAGGGAGAGAGAGAGAGAGAGGCAGGGAATGTGTTGCCATCCTTGGAGAGAGCCTGCATGCGCGCCCCCCCTCCCCTCCCCACCTCCTCCTGCTCGCTTGTTCGCTCTCCATCGGGCGCGTCGCCGCCGCCGCGTCTGCGTGCGCGCCCCCGTGTAATAAAGAGAAAAGAGGAAAAAGGAAGAGGAGGAAGGAGAGAGAGAGGTAAACCCGCCGTCTTCTTCTTCTTCTTCCTCTTCTCACTGCTGCAGTGTCTGATTCTCCCTCCACCATCTTCATCATCACCACCATCATCATCCTCCTCTACTCCCTCCTGTCTGTGTGTCTGGGTCTCCCCCCTCCTCCTCCTCCTCCTCCTCCTCCTCCTCCTCCCTCCTCCCTCCTCTCATCCCTCCTCCTCCTCCTCCTCCTCCTCCATCCCAGTGAAGGCACGGCCAAATATCACGGCGACAAAAGAGAGTGTGTGTGTGTGCGTGTGTGTGTGTGTGTGAGAGAGAGGGAGAGAGAGAGTGAAGGAGGCTGCAGACTTCCCGAGCAGAGCGAGAAAGAGGAGAGGAGGAAGAAGAGGCAGAGGTAGAGGAGTCTCCATCTTCGCCATTCCAGTATGTTTCCCTTTCTTTCTTCTATATTAATCCTATAGCGATGCTCTGAGGCTCGTGACGCTCCGTATGCGCCTTTTTCTGCGCCTTTAACAGCTCCGGTCACCTCTATGATATTCCTATAATGTTCCTATAGTGTGTCAGTCATGCTTGTGTTGTTCCACAGCTCAGTTTGTGTTGACAGTCCTCTGTGATATTCCTCTAAGCTCTGACAGTGTGTCTGTGCAGCTCTGAATGCGTCTTTACAGGGACATTGTCTGCTTTATGTTCCTATAACACTCCTATAGTGTGTCAGTCATGCTTCTGTTGTCTCAAGGCTGAGTTCTGGTCTCCTCTGGTCCTATAATTTGCTCATATTTTCTGTTATATTGCGGTATTCTTTGCCTTTAGTGTGCTTTCAATGCGAGTTTTCAGTCTCATGTCTTATAATATTCCTACAGTGACCTGTGGTGTCTGTGCTGCTCGGTCCTTAGTGACCTTATGGCACCTTTTGATTATGTTTATTCTCATGCTTCATTATCATAGCTATATATAATTCCATTATTATTAGTTTGAGGCTCCCGCTGCTCTATAATATCCTTGTAATATTTCCGTAATGTCCCCCCAGGGTGCTGTGAAGCCTGTATTGTTATGTATAGTGTCTATAGGATATGATAATGCCGGCTGGAACCGTTGTGTGTAATATTTTGTATTCCTACAGGGTGTCAGGGAGTTTCAGGGCTCACATAATATTGCTATAATGCCTCCACGCTGAGCCAAAGTGCGTCTGTGCTACTAATTAGTGAGTCTGCAGTGACCTTATGGCACCTTTTTATTTAAGTTTCTCCCCTCTGGTTGAACTAAATAAAGTTATTATATACATGCGGTATCTATATCAGCAGTGGTGGAAGGAGAAATCAGATTTTATATTAATTGTAATTGTAGTCCTGCAAAGTCCTGCATTTAAAACCTTACTTAAGTAAAGTATTGCAAGTATTATCAGCAAAATGTACTTATTGTGCAGTGGTTCAGCCTAAATATGCAAGTTCCCCTGGTGCCTTAAAAATCTGAACATTACTGAAATGATGAAAAGTAAAAGTACTGATTGTAAAAAAGTGTTTTAATATTCTATATATAATATTTTAGGTTTAATTTTACTGCTGCAGTTATGTTTATGATGTATTTTACTGCTGTAGATGTTTAAGGTTGAGCTCATTATCTCTGTAAATCATTTTAAAGGGTCAGTGCACCCCAAAATCAAAAATACACATTTTCCCCTGGCCTGTCCTGTTATTTATCCATATAGAGTTTTTTGGTGTGAGTTGCAGAGTTTTGGAGATATCGGCACTCACATTGTGGCGCTCAAAGCTCCAAATAAATAAATAAATAAATAAATAAAATTCATAACCGCGTTACTCAAGATGATTCTCAGACCTCGTTGTGAGCAGTTTCGTGTACGATCTAATTCCTTTCAAGTCGAAACAAACTAGTTCTGGTACAGTCTGATACGTCAGAAAGAAAGTTACGATACATTAAACGTGTGGTTTTGAAAAACTGAAGTATTGATACTTTTGACAACCTTCAGATTCTTCACTGAAGTAAAAATACTAATACCACACTGTGAAAATACTCCACTACGAGTAAAAGACCTGAAGTACAAGTATATTATTATTATCAGCAAAATGTAAAGTTAAGTAACAAATAGGGCCGCAACTAACGATTATTTACATCATCGATTAATCTGTCAATCATTTTCTCGATCAGTTGATTAGTTGTTTGGTCCAGTACATGTCAGAAAATGGTTAAAATATCTGTTTTTTTCTCTTTTTTTTCAAATCTCAAGGTGACAGCCAAAAATGTTTGTGAGAGAACTAAAAAAACTAGAAAATATTCACATTTGAGAAGCTGAAATCAGAGAATTTGGACATAATTTTATATATTAAAAAAATACTCATTGATTAATCAACTATTACAATAGCTGCAGATTAATTTAATTGTCTGTTAGTAATCAAATGAATAATTGCTGCAGCTCCAGTGTCAAATTCTGCGGTAAAATAGTCCCTGTCAGTGTTTAATTATTACATATGATGTTTTTGGATTAATGTCACTGCTGCATTAATGTGTATGTTGTAGATTTTTACACTGTAAATAATTTTAAACTGGTTCAACTTAAAAACTGCGGCCTGGAAAATGTGAACATGGGCTGAATATTTGGTTCAAATTCATCTTATGACTTTTGAAAATGTAAAAACAAATGAGTGAACTATAATATTCCTCCAGTGACGTGTAGAGGCTGTGCTGCTCGGTCCTTAGTGACCTTATGGCACCTTTTGATTATGTTTATGCTCATGCTTCATTATCATAGTCATATGTAATGTCAGTATTATTACTTTAAGGCGCCCACTGCTCTGTAGTATCCTATAATATCCTTGTAATATTTCTGTAATGTTCCTACAGGGTGCTGTGTGGCTGTATTGTTATGTATAGAGTTGGCTATAGGATAGACCTTAATAGGATATTATAATAATCCTGGCTGGAATCATTGTGTGTAATATTTTGTATTCCTTCAGGGTGTCAGAGTGTCAGTGCTCACATTATATTACTGTGCTACTAATTAGAGAGTCTGTAGTGACCTCACAGCACCTTTTTTATTAGGTTTATCTCTTCTGTTTGAACTAAAAATACCAGAATTTTTAAACTTCGATACAGTTCTGGTAATAACAAATGATACTCAATACCTCTTTCATCAAAAAATAAAAGTACTCATTGTACATTAAAATGGACCTTGTCAGTGTTTTACTATTATATATGATGTTTATGGATTATTATTTCTAGTGTGTTAATGTGTTTGTTGCATTTTACTGCTGTAGATGTTTAATGCTGAGCTCATTTTTAATCATTTTAAGCTGGTTCAACTTAAAAAAGGTGGATTATCTGAATGTGGGTTGAATATTCAGCTTAAAGTCGTCTGATGAGTCTTTTTTTTTTTTTTAAATGTAAGACTAATTGAGTTAAGTGAAGCGAGTTAAGTGAGCTCATGAAATTAAGTTGAATCAACTAAATGTATGGTGGTACACTATAGGGATGAGCGCGATTAGTCGACTATACAATTAAACGTCCTCTCCCTCACTAGTCGGCATCAGAAATACTAGTCGTTTAAACTATTTATCAATATTTCATTGATGCACGATGTCAGTTATCTGTCGCCTCTAAGATTTTATGCAGCCGCCCGCCACTAGTCGGAGCTGCGGCGCTGTCCCACAGCAGCCTTTCTCACCCAGCGTGTGCGCCCTGATCACCTAGGCAACCCCAGATGTTTATGTCAGTAAAGTCGGACAGATGACAGTTCGTAAAACCAGCGCGGTTTGGCAGTGTTTTAATCTAGAAAATGGAAATATTGCTGAATGTAGACTGTAACATAATAAGCTGATATATGATCACTCGACTGGAGGAACATGTGCCCACATTAAGCACAGACACCTGCTGCTGCTAGCTGCTGCTAGCACTGCTAACATTAGCCACACTGTGTAGCAGACTGGCAGCTAACATCAGCTCTGGGTCGTTTACCTGCAGACTCTTTGGTCTGAAATGTTAAAGCATTTAGTGAGTTGGTCTAATGTTTTGTACGTTAATGTGTATGGTTTGTTTTGTATATTTGACTGTGATTAACGGCTTCAAATGGCTCTTAATATGCACAGTATTTTTTTCGGACAGTGTTTAACATTATAAATTAATAAATTCTGCTCAATTTTGACTACTTTCTGACTGTTTTCTTAGTGTTAGACTAGTCGACAAGTCTAAATTAAATTTTGCGTTTAATCGACAGGGAAATTAGTCGCCAGGAACATCCCTAGTACACTATAAAACATCATTAACTTAACTTAACATAGACATGTAGCTTTATATTATTATCAGGTTAATTCAAGTTAAAATGTCTAGTTTCCATCCATTTCAGAATTTCTAAATGTTTTGTTCTGACTTGAAGTGATGAAATGAATAAATGCTCTACTCCGAGTTTACTCAACTCATCAAATTAAATTTCAAAAGAAACTTGATCATTAGACAACTTTGGACTAATTATTTTAAAATATGTTCAGTCATCTCACATTTTTAAGGCAGCAGGGGAACATGTTTAAAATGATTTATACTGTACAGGATCAATTTAATACCGATCTAAATCACGGTTCACATTTTTTTTTATTATGATGAAAAGAAATAACCATGATTTATCTGAACATGTATTAAAGACTCACAGCAGGTTTCTTCAAACTAAAAAAATGGGGTCTGAAGAGAGTTTAAGAGAAAACTGCATTCTGGGAAGTCTGCTGAACACATTTCTTTTGAAACTCAATTTAATAAACTCACAGCAGTACATTAATTCAACTCAAAAGAACAGCTCAAGTTCTTGAGTAAAAGTGCTTAGTTACTTAGTTTACTGTAGTCATAGTTTAACTATCCTTGAATTATTTAATTGATTTACTTGAATCTTTGCAACAAATCATTGACTCCTGTCATCAAATATCAGTAAATTAACATGAGTTTATCATATGTTTATGTTAAAGTAACATTTGACTAAAGTAACAGAACTGAAATACACTAATAGTTAAAGGAGCAATTACGTGTGCAAAAATGAGTAAAGTAGTCCAAACAGTGAGTTGGAGCCATAGACTGTAGATTAAATAGGTTGAAATCCTTTTTAATATACTGTCTTGAAATAAACAGAAAGCTCTGCAGGCTGCAGGATCACTGCAGGAGCGCAGGATGAATCGCAACATCATAAAGTGACAATAACAAGCGATGATGAGTTCCTACTTTGAAAGCTGGTCAGCTGACTGCAGACTGCCTGCCAAACTCCATTAACATTTTGCTCAATTTAACCGTTCTAAACATCTGCTCCCTCTGAAAGATTATTAATGATTTGTTACGACTCATAAACAGACACTTACTCATTCGGCAAACATTCGGCATTAATTTGAACTCTAATTAACATGAAACAGTCAAATTAAAACTTTTTTTTTTTTGTTTGGCCCAGAATAGAAATTTTAAAGGGCACTGCAGCTGCAGCATTGCTGTCAGAGAAGCGAGAATTTCAGCTTAGCGTGTTTCCTTGACCTCTGATGACACATCATGGTCATTTTATGATCTATCACAGTAAATATATTAGAGGTTCCTCCTTGAACTCTACTTAAGTTGGCGTAAATATGACTTTTTGCATTTTGTGGCAGCTGAGAGTAAGACAGAAACACAGCGAGACTCTGCTAAAACTCACCCTGCAGTATTACATCAAACAATATCCATCAAGGGACAGCATGACGTAAAACCTGGAACGCATCCAGCCATCATCATCATCATCATCATCATCCAACCCAACCACCAGAAGTACAGTAATGTAATGTCTGCTGGAGTAAAATATCTCTCATTACAGGGTCCTGTGAATTATTACATGTTCTCTACAGGAGGTAAGCTTGTCAAAAGTATTTAAGTAAACATAGTTTTTTGATGCCACATGTTTAAAATGATACAATATCCCTTAATTATAGTATCAAAAGCAACAAAGCTATAAAAGAAATTATCTAAGTGCTCATTCATGACCTCAGTTCAGGTCAGTCTTTATTGTCCTTCCTGAAATTTGGCTGCAGCAAAACCAGACGAGTGTTCGCTGACTTTGTCTCTCCCAGCACAATGTTAATAAAAGAAAGAAAAAAAGTCCCATTATATGTGCCTTGGATTGTTTTTTTCCCTTTTGCCTTGGTCTTGAAATAGCTATTGATTATTGTTTTTTTTATACTAGTATTTTAGCAAAGTTTAAAATTCTGATAGCTTTACACTCGCCTTCAGCGACCTTAATATATTCATGTAAGATATTCTTACTATTCATGTTAGGATCAGAGTGGACGGTGTAAAAGTTAACTTTCTTCATTTAAAAAGTTTTACTGCTGAAGCGCGCTCTCTCCCTGCGCTGTTTGTGTCACGGAGCTCCTAAATGTTGTTTGTTTGAACGAATCAGCGGCGAACTGGGAGGAAAGTTTAACAGCAGAACTGGGTTTGGAGTCAGAGAAGTGTTCGAGTGAAGTTTAGAAGTCCTGATGGGTTTCTGAATGAATGATTAAAGCTTGTGGGGTTCTTCAAACTTCCTGATCCTTCTGTAAATAGAGAATATAATGAAGAAGAAAAAAACTAGAAAGGGATATGGCTCGCCGCAGGGTGAGAGCTTGCAGTGATACCGTGTGTATGAAAAGTTAGATGAAAAGTTAGATTCAGCAGGAAACTAAAATTGTGCTTAAAGTACATCATGGCTGATTTATGGTTTAGTGGCACAAAATCGTAATCGTAGTCTGCAAGTCCACATATATAACCTTAGAACATGTATGGAAAAGTACATTTACACTGAAGTCCTTTATTCTGGAGATATTATTCTCCAAATGAGGTACAATCAAAATCATAGTAAGCTTTGAAGTGCCACCAAAATAATAAATATGCATTTTATCATAGTGACTTAGACTCATATCTGCACATTATTTGATCAAATAACAAAAGTAAAAAGGTGAAATTGTTCCTTAAAGCTGCACTAATTAATATTATTATTGACAATAGTTGTGTTTCTATCAGTGTATTTTTATGTGTATTGATGGAAACAAAAAACTCCGCTCACTTGAGGGCTTTTTGTCTTTTTCTAAAAAATAGTTGATGCTCTTATTGAGAGATCTGACAGAGCAAATGTTAACTCACATGACTGATCAGCTGTTTCTGCTCAAACAGTCTCCCCGTGGCTCTGTAATCAGAGCATTCCTGCGATTGCAACAATTCACGCAAATTCAACTAATCCCTGTGAATTCTGCACGACCTTGCAATTTTGTCCAAACTCAACTTTTCATCAAATTTCTTCCTGTGAGTTTTACAAATCACAGCAGTCCCCCTGTGCAAACATAATATATGTATGTTTCAATGAACCGACTCAATGTTTTGTTTAATTATTCACTATTATTCACTATAAAAGAACACAACATTTGTCAGTGTTGTTGACATTTATCAACACTCTGTGCACCTTTTATATTTGATCATTTTGTGCTGTTTTGACTGAGTTTGATCTCTAAAAAGACTTTACTTCTTTGTGGAATACCCCCCCAAGCAACCTTCTTCATCTACAAACTAATTTTGTTGGAATTTTTGTAATTCTGAGCGTTTTTTTGCGAGGTTACTGAGGAACAAAAAAGCAAAAGCAGAGTGCAGTTTTAATCTTCCTGGTACACGTTGCCTTTGATTTTAATCAATCATACAAAAAATCTCAACTTTCTTTTCCGTCCTGTTTTCTACATTTTGTTTTCCAACTGGAGACTTGGCGCCACCCCCTTCTTTATCTTGAAATCCCAACTCCTAATAATTGCATGATGTTAGTGGATGAAAACAAGCGTTCATTTATATTTTCTTATGCTCATTTACTCAAAATTCTGTTAAAATTTGCGATACATTTGGATGGAAACATGGGTGAAGACTACAAGCTGTACAGCACATTTTAGCATCTTTCAGCTCATCATTTTGCTTTATTTGACCCACAATAGGCAGCTGATAAACTCCCTGTTCTCTACCTGCTCAGCAGCTGAACTTCAGACAGACAATGTTAGCAACTGTGGCAAACTATGGCAGCTAAAGAGCTGAAGAGATAATTTTCTCAGGAGATGGTGGAGACCAAAAACAGAGCTAAAAGACGAGTGAATATCTGATTTACATTAATCAGGAGGACACAAACACAACTCCAAATGAATGTTAATGTTGCTCTGTGTCTGTCTGCATGTGAAATACGTAACTGCTGCTAACTTGTTTGCCATAATAACCCTAGACTTTATATTGGTGCTATGTTTTCAGTTTGTTCTGCTGCCTCCAAGAGGCCAAAGATATCATGTATATGAAGGATGATGTGCAGTGAACAGGCCATTATTGTGAAACAAAACCCGACAGGATGATACTGAATCATTTTATTTCACAATAATGTCCTGTTCACTTTAAGCTATCACACTTATTACTCGCTTACCTGCCAAAATAATTTAACAAAAAATATTAATTTCAAAATGATTTTGTGGAAAGAATTTTTTTTATTGCTTATCCGTAGTCTGTGATCAGAACTGCGTCCATAGCAACGGCCTGTTCTTCATTTCATTTCATGTTTTTTTTATTATACCGAGCAATGCCTGCCATACAGAAATAAGAGACCTTTTCTTTCTAAATTCTAAAATTTTGCTCTTCCTGGAAAGATGACTGTGCTTCCAATTTAAACTGTTTTTGTCCAGCGGTATCCAGTGTGTTAGTGAGCCTTTTAGTTGTTTTCTCTAGTTAGTTAGTGAGCTAATTAGTGCGGGAGCTGAGTTTGTTAGATAATTAGCCTGTCAGTTATTTGGTTATTTGGCTTGTTAGCGTTCAGGAAACAGTTTTCTGCCTCTTGGTGGATGAAGAATCTCTCTTTTTATCTGTTCATCATGATGACCAGGAACAGGAATATTGGCCTGTGACCTCTGACCTGCTCTTTGTTGGTTTGAAGCTGACGATGGTCTTCTCTGTTGAGATGGAGGACGGGTGGAGACAGGATAAAACCTGGTACAGTTAGACCTGATGTGTGGCTCCAGTAGTTGGTTGTTGTTTTGCTGTGTAAACATCGAAGGTGAGCTCGGCTGAAAGCTAATGAAACAAAAAAACCTGCTTTATTTCCCGTCTGCTCTCTGCAGAGACAGACCAGAGCTGGTGATCGTTCATAACTGCAGAACAAAATAAACCTTCCTCCTCTCTGCAGCCGTGCACGCCACCTGTGTGTGACCGAGCATATCAAACACAGGCTCAGCTTACAGTTGACCAATCACACCAGACGGCTGCTGATCACACCTGTAGGTCTACTCACATCACAGACCTGGAACATTTCCCTATGATAAACTGAGCTGGTGCATTTCAATGTCAGAGAATGTTTCCTTGCAACCTGGCTCTTTTTCATTTCTTCATTTTTGTCTTTGTGGTCTTTCCTATCTGATATGACAACTTTTTACTTACCAACTTAATTAAAAAGATTTGCGGTTAAAGCAGCAACACTAAATGCAGATTTTACGACAAACTCCAGGGACCCATTTCACCAGACTTGAAATATTCAGCTGGGATTTAAAACCAAAACCCATACTTCCGACACACGCACGTGTGAGAATCTCTGCATTGTCTTATAGTGTAACTGCGCAGGCCGAACTTCACCCAAGAATATAAAAGCAAAACTTTTTGTTTTTGCTCCCATTTTTCACGAGTTGGAGTGAAAGACCTACGACCTCCTCTGTGCAGACAAAAACCTTATTTCTCTCCAATTTTGGTCACAAATTTGTTAGAGTCTGTGCCAGTGAGCACTTTTCCTTTGCCAGGATCTCTGCTGGTCGTGTCTAGAAGGGAATCCAAGATTTGTGAAACTGTCAGGAGATTTTCTTGCCGTTTGGGTTAAAATGACCACCCTCGCGACATCTATCGGGTTCCCTTGTAGATATGGTGTCTGCTGTTGCCTGCTGACAGTGACAGCATCAAGTTTTACATACTGTAGTAGATGTTGGTTGTGACGATAGCAAGAAATAGATAATGGAGAAACAGCGAAAAAATGGACCACCTCCGCCACATTTAAGTGATGAAATACTGTGGAGCAAAATTCAAAAAAAAAAAAAAGGATTTCCTATTTACTCAAGTAGTCAACGTTTTCGGGAACAGAGTTGTTTCTGTTAATGTGTGTGTGGTCTCAGATGGGGTCACGCTTCATGAAGTAAACATTTGTATATTTTGCGTTTCCTTTTTTTCCAAAGTTGAAGTTGGATGCTGCTGATGGAGCAGCCAAGAACTGCACAGGTTCTTCCCGACTTCCTAGACATCGTTGTCAGAGTAACGTTACATAAAACGTACATGTAAAAGTAGGAAATGTACACTTCCTATGGCAGCTTGCATTCAAGCGCGTGATTAATGTGAGGAGAAGGCAACACAGCAATGGTGGCATGTTTACTTCCAGTACTTCGCCGGATTCGTGTGTAGAGACGCTGATTAAACAGCACAGACCTGCCTCGGACTGGTCACAATAAAAGGGCAACTTGATCTTGAAAAAGACATTTATTAGGAACTGAAATATGTCTATTTCACATGGAGCTACAGATGCCAATTTTTCAAGTCATGACCCATCCTAACCTGCTTTTTTTCTATTGTCTTATCCTGATATTCTTACCCTGACTCTAACCAACCACTGCTCATGCCGAAACCTAACCAACCAACCAATGCAATGAGTTCCAGCCAATCAGAGGCGGAGGAGGGCGGGTCATGACTTTGTCCTCCTGGGAAAAAAATTCGGTATCTGTTGCCCTATGTGAAATAGCGATAGTTCAGTGCCTAATTAATGTCTTTTCCACAGATTTTAACAAATTTGTAAACAGAATTTGAGAGAAGTAAACATTTTTGTGTGCAAGAAATGAAAAAAAAGTAGAAAAAGGAAAACTGTTGCATTCATAATTTTGGTAAGTACACAACAGCTGCCCAACAGGCTTAGCATCTGAATGCCAAATCTGCATATCTAGCTCCACTAGTCTTACAAATAGCCACTAATTAGCAACTAATTAACAACCTTTGCATGTATGTGTCGTCTCCCTTGACCTTTGTTGCTAACAACAAGAATGGCACTGCTCTTATAACAAATTACACAATAAAACTCTCTGCAGCCTTTACATTGATGTGAGTTTATTCAGTTTAAAGCTGGAACACACTGTATATTTTCTATTAATCGTATATGTCGTATTAACTCACACTACACGTCTGAATCTGTCTTTCTGGACGTCCACAACCTGCAAACGCTGTACAGATAAATGGACCAGCCGTTAGATGGAGCTCACACTGAACATAAGCAGGGGTTTTGTCAAGTGACAATTCAGATTACTTTGTGCAGTCCTACAGTTAAGCAAACATTGAGCTGTGGATGGTTGGAAGATGTAAGCAGCAGTGTTGTGCGTGAGCGTGTTCATGTTTTTGGTGAAGAGTGAACTGAACGTATCCATGCGCATCTAATGAACGTGAACGTTGTAAACTGGTTTTCAAACTGGCTTTCAAACTGGTTCCCATAAGTGTGCAGATGTTGTATCCACCGTTATATCAGCAGTCGTCGTCCGCCTCTGTCACAAGATTCGGGACACATTCACAAACACATTACTGGCGATTTTCAAGCCACATCTCATGTCTACTGTGGCGAATATGATTACGTAAGTGGGCACTACATTACAGCCACTTATGACAAATTTA
>JAJHUR010083872.1:0-24815 GCA_027495735.1 Lutjanus campechanus | reverse complement strand
TTTTTTTTATTTGTGTTGAAATGTTTTGAGATATTTAAAGAGAAAAATGAATATTTATGGAACTTTTTTTGTGGTTATGTGCATTTTCTTTTACAAGGTGCAATGTTTAATTTGGAAGTAATCCAAAAGAAGTCAGATGGGATTTTACATCTTAATCTAATCCACTGAATTACTTTACTAATTACAAACATTGCTCAGTAATTTGCATTCAGTAACTGATTACATTTCAAAGTAATCTGACCCAACCCTGTCTCTAAACAACAGAACATGTCAAACTCTGATGGACTGTATAGTTTGTCCTGGTTTGACTGACGTCCGTGTCCTGAAATGAGCCACTCGTGTGACACAACATCACTCCGCTGTCCTTATTTAACATCTCAGTCAGAAATCCTTGATGAAGTTGATCCGCAGCCCTTCACGTGAAACATGCTGACAAGACCAATCAGTGGCTTTCCGTGCTCCCTCTAAGATGTTTCTCATTAGCGAGGCGTCACCTGTTCCCCGGCTATTATCAGAGGAACAATTTGGGTTGGGGGGTCCTGTGGGGTCGTTTGAGGACGTGAACCTACAGTATACAGTCGCCCACCGAAATAGCGCCCACGGTCCCGTGTTCAACCTGCTTCCCAGCCGGACCAACAATGGCGCTTTTCAAATGTCACCCGATAGAGCTGCGCGGGTGCCAAATTAGGACGGGGTGCCTGATGTTCCAGGCGCAAAAAGAAGGTGATCAAACAGAGCCCGGGTCAGTGGATCGCCTCTAATTGAGAAGCTCACACTTGGCAGCGGGGGTTCTCATTCAGCAGACAGCGCTGGTGCAGTCTGCCAGAGTGGAAAAGTTTTTGGACCGCCTGTGCAATGCATACAACCGAGTCTGACCTCTACAGTCAGATCTGGGTCATCAGACTGTCGTTCACGAGTCATGATGGCACTGGAGCGCGGACGAATGCCTCACAGATGAGGAAAGTCATATTTAAGACCAAAAAGTTAATTAAAAGTTTTCTGATACAAGATATAAATCCATGAAAAAAGTAGAAAAAAGGTCCGGACACTCCCTTTAATGCATTTATTAGTACATCCAAAGATGATGTTTTGAGTTACTGCTCCTCTTCAGAATTAGTTATACACACACAGACACACACACCATCTTTAAATCTATGTGCTCTGGTCATCTGATAATATAAAGCACCACATTAAATTACACAAAGACATAAACTGCATCACACGACTATCAAATAACCACGGGGCGTATGTTTAAAGATGCAACCTTTACTCTCAGAAGAGACACTTTTTGGCCAAAAAAAAAAAAGTCCTTCTGGAGCCACAACTATTACATTCTCTATTTTTGGATTTGGCATTCTGGGAGATTTAAGACTAGCCTCCCTCAAAATTTTGAGTAAATGGTCCCGAGCTGTAGACCTACGCTATGACACACATTTTAGTTGACAAAATATTAAAACTTTTTATTTGATTTATATTTTACCCATGTTTACAGTTGAAGAGTGTAGAATCGCTATAGGCCTACAAAAATGATAAATGAAATTTAAAATCTTAAAAAAAATAAATAGCCGTTATTCATTTCAATTTGCAGATGCTACAGGGGGCCACTGGAAAAGGGGCATAAGAGCCACATGTTGCTGTGGAGCCGCAGGTTGCTGACCCCTGGTATAACTAACATCTGAAGACTCCACTTTTTTCACGGTTGTCATCTTCTGGTCCGGCACCTGTCTTTGTTGACGAGAATTTATTTTTAAAGAGTTAACTGAAGGAGCCCACACTGCATCCTCTGGAAGCTTGTTCTGTGCTTTTACAGCTCACACTGAATAACTCCTCTACTCTTTTCAGAGAAAAGATTAATGCACAGTATGCACATTCTGCAGCGAGGGGTCTCCCGCAGTAAAACAATAACAACAGATGTAGTTTGATGATGTCGCGAAGTAACGTGGAATCAAGGGAGCTGTGTTTTTTTTTCACTTTTAAACAACCACCATAGCTGATGATAATCTGACATGACTCAGGCAGAAATCATGTTCACGAACAAGTTAATGGAGCTGTTAAAGTTTTATTCAACTTACGATTAATCATCTTCACTGGCCGCCTTCCTCACTCTCTGACGTATCCAGACACATCCCATGTTTTCCTGGAAATTATAGCAGCTAGCGAACAACAGCTAGCAGGAAAAGCATTATTACCATGAATGAATTACACATTGCTCTGCGTTTGAACATTGTTGGACACATCTGGGATAGTGTAAGTACACAAGTCAACAAAATATATGACATGTCTTTAGCTTCAAGTGGGAATAATTCTAAAGAGTTCTAAAGAGTAACTCATAACTATTCTTACAAAAATGGATGACAGGTTCTCCTGTAGGTCTCCTAGAGTTGAGCTCGAGTTTTAAACCTCTTTTAATATGACATCCCTTTCAGACTGGGAATTAGTTTACAGTTATAGCTGCTTCTCTCTGAACCTTCTCAATTTTCTCAATATATTTTAGTTTAGAAAGACACCAGAAACTTGCAAATTCCAAATGAGATCTCACCAACGATTTGTCCCGTTGCATCTATCTTTTCCTCTTCCACTTGCTGAACCACCTGTTCTCCAGCTGTATAATTGAGTATATGATTTCCCCCCAACATATTTACATTTTTCTGGATTTAATCTCAGTAACCTGGATTTCATGGAGATCTCAGTATGTCAGTGTCCTTAATAATAATTATTTTAAATATTTTTATGGTGTACACAAAATATGCGTCAATTAGTGTCACACTTGTTAAATCATTATCCACAGAACGACCACAGGGTCTTCTGGAACTGTCAGAAATGGTGAAATAAATGTCAACCGGTCCAAATGCGTTGTGGATTGAGGTGCCTCTGTGCACATGACAGATCAGAACAGAGTGAGTCTTTCGCTATGGAGTTGTGGTCATGAAGAGATAAATTAATGGGCATTAATTAGTGAATTAACACTGAACATTGGTCACACAAGTGCATGACATGAAGGGAAAAACTACTTTTTATTATAATCAAATGATAAATATGGTTTCTACCCTTTATATCCTCTGGTCAATAACAGCGATACAGAACAGAAACAAGTCTGATGTCCACAGTTATACCATCTATTCAGTTTGCAGATATTCCCATAAATACTGTACACATTATTTAAATTCACTGAGGGCCATAACGGGCAGTACTATCATATCAATTTCACAGCGTAACTCTTTAAGTATCTTGAAAACATGCATGATGTGAATCCTAAAGAGTGAAAATTAAATAAATTATCAAATCATTGTCCCCAATCTGCACGCTGGGTGGCAAATATTTGCAGGGGGAATTTCTTGATGCGTCGTTTCTTGGCGGGGAACAAAGCAAGATGGCCTCCTCTCAATTTGGGGCAAACACTGGCGGAGGAGGGAGACAAAAGAGATGCTTAAACCCCGTCGGTCTGAGGGGGATATCTTCACCTCTGTTCAGAGAGTCCCTAATTGATACGTGGGGATTTGGCGTGAAGGGGCCGAGGACAATACCTCCATTGTTTCACTGTTTTCTGAATCAAGACGTCTGTCAAGTGCGGTGTCTTTGCAGGCAGCTTGGCTCGGCTCCAAACTTGAACTTTCTCTTTTGATTTGTGCCGAAGCTTCTCCACGCACGGCTCGTCTCTGCCTGTGGCACTGGAAGACATGTTGAAGGACATCAGCTGTGATGTGTTTGTTTTTTCAGTCACAATCACAATCAATACAGCAGGGAGCATGATTGGAAAATTGTCAAACATTTCCCATTTTTGAGTATTTATTCTGTTGAGTTACATGTATTTTAATTTAAAAAAAAATAAGAATTTGGGATGTTTATCTCCTTTAGGGTCGCAACTGAATTATTGTCATTATTGATTTATCTGCTGATTATGTTCATGATTAATCGTTTAGTCTATAAAATGTCAAAAAACTGCGAAGAATGCAATTTCCCAGAGCCCAAACTGACATCTTCAAATTGCTTCCAACAGTCCAAAACCAAAAGTCTTTTCATTTACTGTCATAAAGGACAAAGAAAAACAGAAAATCCTCATATTTAAGGAGCTGGAACCAGCAAATGTTTGACATTTCTGCTGAAAAAACAAAACAAAAAAACAACCTGAAATAATGAATTTATCATTGAAATACTAAACTTTTTTTTTTGATCAGTTAATTTCTGCAGCTATGATCTTGTAATTAGGGTTTGAACTAACAATTATTTTCATTTCAATTATCAAAAAATATCAGAACATTATGAAAAATGTTGGTCAGTGTTTCCTAAGCCCAAAGTGGCATCTTTAAATATCTCGCTTTGTCCACAACCCAAAGATATTCTGCATGTTTATTGTCAAGAATTAAAGAAACCAGAAATTTTTTTCCTAAAAAGGATTCAAGATGATCTTGATGATCAATTACTGTATTATCAACAAGTTAATTAATTGACTGATCATTGCAGCTCTAATCTCCTTGTACTTAGGGCCGCAGCTAACAATTATTTTCATCAATCGTTTTCTCTATGAATCCATGAGTTGTTTTGTTCATAAAATGTAATAAAATGATGAAAAATGTTGATCACTGTTTCCCAAATCCTGATGTGACGTCCTCAGATGTTATTGTCAAAAAGAAAACAGGAAACAGTCACATCTGGGAAGCTGAAATCAGAGAATTTGGACTTTTTTTTGTCTTATAAATGAATCAAAACGATTTATTGGCCATCAAAATGATTGGCGATTAATTTAATAGTTGACAACTAATCGACTAATCGATGCAGCTGTAACACTGCGCAGAAAATCCTGATCATTAATAAATAGAATTATTTCAGAACTCTGAGCAACACAAATATCATAATTGTACAAAAACACAGGAATCTCTTTAAAAGAAAAGCTCGTGAAAATATCAGTTTCATATCAGTGTTCAGTTCTCTGTATATGCTGAATTTTTTTTTGCTCATTTCGCTCAGTAAGCCACCTGTGCACAAACTAAAAGCCTCCTTGATTACGCAAGCAATTCCAATGAATGAAGCATGGAATTAATTGGAAGTGAACCAGCTGAACACTGTCCCCATTTCCCATAAGATCTGTCCCAAATCACACAGTTCCTCCTGTGAAACTCGAAGGAAATTATTGACCTGTAAAATGAATCATTACCGTGACCACTCCTCATATTTACAACAATGTTTGCTGGGCTGTTCATTTATTTCATTTCATTTCACAGAGCTTCTCTTTTGACCTGCTCTCATTATTCAGTAAAAGGATAAATGGGCAACGTTCCCGCCTCCCAGCAACAGAAAATGTAAATGACTCAGCAACAAGATTGTCTTCTGAGAGAAACATTGTTACTTGGACGCCGATCACTGATCCGACAGGAGGAAAAGAGATTAACTTTGTTTTAATTGGACGTGAACTTGATCTTAAATCACCGTCATGAACAGTAAATCTGACGTTATACACAGAGTGAGAAACACAGAATCTACTGAAGAACAGGTCAGACTGAGAAATTAGAAATACTGAGTCACATTTCTGCAGCCAGGCCAGGTGCGCATATAGTATGTTAAAGAATCAGCAGGATTTGTCCGAGCTGTTCATG
The DNA here is from genome assembly GCA_027495735.1 of Lutjanus campechanus. Taxonomy (NCBI): domain Eukaryota; kingdom Metazoa; phylum Chordata; class Actinopteri; order Lutjaniformes; family Lutjanidae; genus Lutjanus; species Lutjanus campechanus. Next base: position 19,224 of record JAJHUR010083872.1, on the reverse strand, counting down.
AATGCACCAGATAGTTGAGACTCATTCCCAGGACGCCACATACAGACGTTTTGTGTTCACAAAGTGTCCTGAGCTCAGCTAAATAATGAGAAAATAAGAAATAACAGACAGACGGCAGAGTCTCTGCAGATACAGACACCACCACACACTTCTAGTGGGTCACAAGCAATTATTGAAAGAGATTATATTTATGTGAGTCGATGCACTGTGTGTTTTTTAAGGAAAATAATTCATATTATGCCTTTAAAACCCACATAAATTAAAGGTAATGTAAAAAAAAAATCTGGAGAACAGGGTCACTGAGTTTACAAAACTAAAATGCCCACAGTAGGGCTGCAAAATTAATCAAAAATATTGCATTAGATACATTTTCTTAAATATATAAAACATATATTTGATAAAATATACTTCAAATATATCAAAATATTAAAATCACAACATGGCCAAGTGCATTATCCAAATTGCAGAAAGGTGCATTTTTGCAGCTGCGAGGTGAAAAGTGTGACAAAACAGCATTTTAATGAAGAACTGAAGTGCTGCTGAGACGTCTGGCCTGCAAAACCTTTTCTCCAGATGAAATAAAACATGTTTGTTTGGTACAGACCCCCAACAAATATCACATCATCATGATTTTAATATTTGTGATGCAAAAATTATTCCTACTAATCGTGAATCATATCGTTACGGCTGCAACTAACGATAGTTTTCATTATCAATTCATCTGAATGTCAAAAAAATGCTGAAAAATGTCAAACACTGTTTCCAAAAAATTCCACGGTGATGTCCGCTAATGTCTTGTTTTGCCCCCAAACGCAAGTATATTCAGTTTACTGTCATAAAGGAGTAAAGAAATCAGAAAACATTTACATGTGAGAAGCTGAAATCAGAGATTTTTTTTACTTTTGTTATCAAAAATTGGTCAAACAATTATCAAAATAGCCGGTGTTTAATTCAATAATCAATTAATTGTTGCAGCTCTACATTAATTGCTAAAATAATCACAATATGATTTTTTTTTACCATGTCGTGTAGCCCTAGTTTATGGTAAAAAATTTAAAAAAAAGATCTGCAGGAGCAACAAACTTCTGCTGGATTTTATTGTTTTTATTCACACTGTGCGAGGCTGCATTGAGCTGAAATGGAGTAGAAGTAATGAAATAAGAGATTAAAGTCGATTTATGGGTGTGCATTCAGATGATAATGAAGCCCTGAATACACTGATGCCCTATTTGAAAATGATGCATGACAATACAATAGAGACCACATGATATTTATTATTAATAGTCACAGTTGAAACTGCCTGTAAGCTGTATGTACTGTATAAAGATTAAAAAAAAAAAGAGACAATAATAGATACAAAAGCCATTCAATGATTGTCACACTGAATCCTGAGAAAAACCATGATATAGCATATAGTTTTTAATATATATATTTATATTTATGACATCTGGGTGTTTTTTTTTAGTGATACTGTTTCCGGCGCAATTTTTTGTAAGCTAATATCATTCACTTCTGCTTGAATCAAACTAGACAACAGTAGAAAACAATGCCTATCAGCATAAATAGCATAAATAGTCACAAACTATCTTTATAATTTACAAAAATACACATTTATAAAGTATTTACATGAGCCATAGTGCTGTGGTTTCAGTCAACATGGAGGATATATACATATATGTATATGTATATATATATATATACATATATACATATACATATATGTCAAATAAGGCAAGCCCTATCTTGGATCATATGGTATTAAATCAATTGTTACTGCATTTGGAAACGTACAGGTAAACCCTTCACTACAGGGCACTTTCATCTCGTATGATTGTCATTTTTGAGGTAACGGCGGTCTGACGAAGGCAACTTTGGCAGATTATAGGGCTGGGCAATATACTGATATTATACTGTGATATGAGACTAGATATCTTCTTATATTTTGGATATCGTGACAGGGTAGAAGTGTTGTTTTTTTTTTCTTTTTTAAAAGAAGTGATTTGTTCTTACCAGACTGTTCTAGATGTTCTAATATTTCACCTGTACCCACATGCTCATTATATCCACATTACTGATGATTATTTATCAAAAATTTCACTGTGTTAATATTTTGTGAATGCACCAATAGTCGTTTCTACATTATTTTTGCAATACTGATAAATATCAACAGAGGTATTTGGTCAAAAAATATTGTAATATTTGATTTTATCCATATCGCCCGGCTCTACTGTCGGGTACTTTAATCTACAGCAATGCATAATATTCTACAAGATCATCATATGTTTGCACCGTTTGTTTTAGATAAAATAAGATACCGTAAATTCCAGAGACATTATTTATGAGCCATATCGCCCAGCCCTAGCAGATTTGAGTTGATTATTAATGAACAGTTTCCACATGTTGTAATCAACTGTAAGAATTTGGCCTCTCAAAAGAAATATAGGCTAAATTTGGCAAAATATCAAATGTACATTTACATCTTAAACATGACATGAACAGGGAAAAGTTTCTGCTGAAACTGCCAAAAAATGTAAAATATGTTCTCAAAATATTACAGAAGACAGAAGTGTTCAGTGGTGGTCTTACTTTGCAGGTATATTTTAGCTTTAAGAGCAAAGTAGAAGCTTTGATATAGTGATTTTTAAAAAAAAAAGAAATAAAAGGAGTAGAAAGATAAGTGCTCGTTCCCGGCTGGTGTGTCCACAGTGCGAGTGCTTGTCAAGTTGAATCACCTAAAAAAAAAAAGCGCTCCCTAGCTCTCTAATCTCTGCGGTGAACTGATCAGTGAAGTGTTGTGTTCATGATGCAGAGGAGCTGCTACCCAGCCTGCACTCTGACCTCTCAGCTGAAATGCGTGCACGTGTGTGTTTTGTGTGTGTTTTTCGGAGCAGCAGGTCCCTAAAAAAACAAACAAACAAACAAAAAAAAACAACAGTGTGAAGTTGCGGTCCTATAGCTCTGTCCCCTCCCGGGGATAAATCAAGCTGTTGACACTGAAGCTGTTGTAGAAGTGACTGTTGAACTGTCCGCTCTGCCCGCCGCCAAACGTGTTGTAGTACACTCCACGGTTGAAATGCAAGCCCTCGCCGTGCTCCGACGTCCCCGTGTCCTGCCCGCCGTGGTTGAGGTGGTACGGGCTCAGGGCCGTAATGTTCCTGTTCGACAGCTCGTTCACCAGTCCCAGGGAGCCCTGCCGGCTGGGGGCCCCCGAGCTGAGCGTCGACATGCTGCTGTAAAAGTTGTTAAAACAAGGAGCGGCCGAGGACAATCCGGGCGGCGAGGACGACGACGAGCTCTTGTGGTTCTCGTTCATCGCCTCCATCTCCGGCGAGGACGGCCCGAGGAGCTGAGGGCTGTCTGAGGGCTTCAACGAGGCCGCCACCGCCGGCCGGCCGTCCTCAACTTTTGTGGCCCCCGCTCCTGCCGCCGCTGCCACCGCCCCTGCTCCTCCCGCGCTGCTCGGATCTGACCGTCTTTTCCTTTTCCTGCGGAAATTTCCGTTGTCAAACATCTTTTCACAGTTTGGGTCCAACGTCCAGTAGTTTCCTTTTCCTGTAATTGAAGATAAAACACACAGAACATCACAAGTTAATTATTTTAGTTCCGGTTGAGTGAAGCTTTACCTGAAGAAAGCTGTGGGACCTGATTATTAAATTAAACATAACAAAATACAAAAATTCTTATTTCTTATTAATTTAGCCATTTTTTAAAAGTCTTTTCCTGTCAAGATATGACTACAAATGATACTCTGCGAGGACAATATTATCAGTTTCTCATATCAAACTTCTATTCCATATTTTCAAATGATTTTTTATTATTTATTTATTTATGTTTTGAGCATTTCCTGACTGTATTTTTTCTGCAGTTTAAGGGAACTATAATAAACTAGTGTGAATGCTGACTGTTGGAAAGCTGAGGCTAAACAGCATTGCTGGATTTAAAAGTTGAATAATATCAAAATGTAAAAAAAAGATGGGGAACATTTTAATGTTTGTTCAGAGGGTGATGCTAAACTGAACTGCTGTTGAATAATACCAGTAATATCAGAATGATGTGGAATATTTTAATGTTTGTTTAAAAGCTGACGGTAAACTGAATTTCTGGCTTGAAAAGTTGAATGACGGCCAAACTGAATGAAAGATGTTGAATATTTTGATGTTTGCATGATGCTTCTAGCTGAAAGTATGATGTATTAGGTAATACTTGAACAAAAAAACAAAAAAAAAACAGTGAAAATGTGCTAATTTTGGACATTTCATCATTTACATTTAATGGGGAAAACTTCAGTGAAAACCTTGAATATTTCAGAAAATATGAATGAGAAAAGAACATTTTGAAGTTTGACTGAGGTTTCTATGTAGAAGAATGTGGACTGAGTTGAGCGCCAAAAAATGCGTGTAATAACAACAGTGACAAGTCTTTTTGTACAAAAATGCTGAAAACATTCACACCCAATAAAACCTTTCATGAGCTGACTGTCAGAGTCTAGACTGAGGCTGAGGTTCAGCATTCCAGTCATGTTCAAGTACTTAAACTATTTTGTTTACAAAATACTTTAATATTCAGGTAATATTTTCAAAATACTCTTTGTAAAATACAGTATATATCCACTCATGAATATGGAACCTGTTATTAAAAATATCTTTAGAATTGCTCGATATTTATTGGAATTTCTCTGTTTAAACTTTGATTTTGATATATTGTTACTACTTTTTCTTACAGTACAACTGCTACATTATCATCTTGTGTCATATTTTAATAACTTGTTGCTTTAAAATAAATAATATTGGGCTCTCACACAGCATCAATTATTTAGAGTTGACCGTTGATAAGACTTTTTTGACCACACGTGTCTAATGAGGCTCTAAGATAAGATAAGATAAAACTTTATTAATCCCTGGAGGGAAATTCAGGATTCATGGCATCAACAGCAATGAAATAAAGTGCTTAAATTCAGTGAGTATTTATCATTACTATGCTGAAAGTTTCTATTTTCTTCTTCACATTTTAAGGATTCAGGCAACAGTTGCAGTTTAATTCATGCTCATCTAATTTCCATCTGATTCAACCTCTTCCAGGTGAGCAAACTTTACCTAAATGTCACAACTAAAAATGCAACTCCCAGACAAATATTTAGCTTTTTGTATTATTTTGTTTTGGGGATTTGTTTGAGTTTATTTGCTGGTTTTAAATGTGCATACATGTTGAAATCATCAATGACGACTTAAGAGGGAAAAAAAGTACCCAAATGCCACACTATATGAGCACATATGCGTTATAATAACATTTTTCCTGGTGCGTTCACGGTACCTGGATCGTCCTCGTCTCTCGGCACCTTCTTGAAGCAGTCGTTCAGAGACAGGTTGTGCCGGATGGAGTTCTGCCAGCCGGCTTTGCTCTTCTTATAAAAGGGGAAATTATCGGCGACGTATTGATAGATCTGGCTCAGGGTGAGCTTCTTCTCGTGCGCGTTCTGGATGGCCATGGCGATGAGCGCGGAGTAGGAGTAGGGCGGCCGCACCAGCTTCAGCAGCTCCTCCTGGCTGGCGATGGACAGCCAGCCCAGGTCGGGCCCTCCGAAGCCAGGTGAGTTCGTGATGAACTGCCGCTGCGAGCCGTAGGAGGGCGGGATGAAGGACGCTGGGTTGTTTCCGTGCAGGTAGGACGCGGAGGAGTTGACGCCCGGCCCGTTGAGCCACAGGTACGGGTTTGGAGACGACGCGTAATCCCCGAGGCCGTAGCCGGCGGGTCTCTGTGCGCCCTGGAGGCTCTGCTGGTGGTACATGCTGCTGAAGTTGTCGCAGTAGACAGCGGCCATGTCCGGGGCCTCCTGGGCGCCTTTAGGTGGGAGAGAGCCGACGGTAGGGGAGGTGTGCTGGTGGTGCTGGTGATGGGACTGAGGGTCGATGGAGTTCATCACTCCCCGCGGGAAATCCCAAAGGAAATGCTGAAGCGGTTCAGGTGGCCTCTCTTCCTCGGCGGTGCGCAGGCAGCAGCAACAAGTGTCAGGGAGGATGGAGCAGTTTGGGGAGTTTTAATAGTATAAAACCCTTGACAGCAACCTCATCCAGGCTCCGGATAATTCCCGGCAGCCAATAGACACACACGGAGTAACAGGGGGTGTGGTCATGTTCCACCTCGTTCAGCACAGAGTGGGTCAGTGGTGCCCAAATGTTTCCCCTGGCAAAAGCTCCTGGAGAGACACAGCACACTGCTGCTGGGTGCAGAGACTCTCTGAGGGAATTGAAGCAGGCTGGGATTATATAACCTCAGTCAGTCAACAAACAACTAACTACACTCAGACTGCAGGAAGAACTTTTACAACAGGGCTGTCACAATATCTGATTTTCATTAGCCTACATGATTATCATGACTAAAATATTTCACGATAACAATATTATCATGATATCTATAAAAAAAAATTGGGGATAAATATAATGCTACCAGACAAATTCATCTTGAACTTTGTTTACGATGAGTTTTGTCTTTTTTGGCAAATGAATAATGATAATAATGGAATAATGTACAGTGAGCAGGTCATTATTGTGAAATAAACCCCTGGGTTTGCTTATTATATGGCCACTTACTTTTAAAAAAATCTTTAATTTGACACAACATATTAATTAAAAATTATTTTATTGCTTCTACAGAGTCAATCATTAGAACTGCACCCATAGTATTTAGGAATAACTGACCTTAATGTGCTGTAATTGACCAGGTAATATCGCAGGTTTGTTGCAACACTTCTATTTTAGAACAGCTTTTTCTTGTTTGTCTCATTTGTGAAACTTCTAACTATCTGCAGAGAGGCTGAATTGCTTTAAAAGAAATTTCACTTTTTAATATTTTGCTTTAGTTTGGTGACGGGGCGATTATTCAATATTCAACATCATGGAACAGGATTATTCTCTTTTAGACGTTACATCAGTGATAAATCAATAGTAAGGACAGAATAACATCAAGGTAAAGTATAAAAACTGTACTTGAATCTGCTATTTATTTTATAAAAGGATGGCCATTTTTAGACCGCTGCATTGTTGGTCATAGCTTTTTAAATTTTTTTGTGATCATACATAATTCATACATCCCTCACCAAAGACACAAGTTTCTGATATTGTTACATTCCTAATCAATATTCATCAATTCTTTGAGTTCAGTTCAGTTACACTGAACAATTTTCCCTAAGCTGTTTTAAGTTGTATTTAAAAAACACACAAAAAAATATTTTATGTTGGGATACACCCTTGAGCACGGTTTAGATTTCAAAGTATTTAAAAACAGATTGATCATTTAACGAGTGATTTAGAAAATTACTGATCGTTTTCCACCTCAATAATGTGAGATGCAATTTTCATTAAGAGGAAAATAGTTGTTTTTCCATATTTTCTTTACAATAAAGCAGGAAACTAACAACCAGTGAGGAGTTAAATGTCTCAGTATTAGAGGCGTAAGTTAGTTAGGATTTGACTTTGAACATTAACAACCTCAACAACGTACATATTACCCAGTCTGTCCAGGCTTTTATGGGCACTCTGTTCTGAATGTTCTCACTAACGTTTCCAAAAAGGCTCAGAATTACAAGAATTATAGAAATCTGCTTTATTTGTAAATGAAAAAGTTCACCAGCGGGGTATTCCACAAAGAATCAAAATCTTTTTTGTCAAAACAGCACAAAATAATAAAATATCAAAATTATATAAAATCTAAAAAGTGTGTAATAATAAAACAAAACACTGAGTTGGTTCACTGAGACGTACACGTATGACGTTTGTGCAGGGGGCTGCTTTGATTGGTGGAACTTGCAGGAAGCTACGATGATTGGTCAAACTTCCTGGAGAGACTGATAACCCTGCAATCATCATTGCATATCTATTCTGGAGAAGAAAAAATACGGAAGAAAATAAACAGTTCATTCAATGAATAGTTTTTGTAGTAATGTTTGTGTAGAATAAGAATATAATTTTATTGTAGATTGCTATTGACTATTTTACCCCCCCAAAAAAAAGAAAGAAAGAAAGAAAAAGAAAATGAAAAGAAAACCATGACAGAGATGTGTTTGCTTTTTTGAGGGCATATAAAGCAAAAAGCACCATTTTATATTTAATACATGTTCTTGTTTGAACAACAACAACAACAGGTGTTTGGGCCCCCACCTCACTGGGCCCCAGAGCAACTGCACTACCTGCACAGTCTGTATTTACGCCCCTGATCTGTAGATTTACACTCGAGGGCGACCCATTAACCTCACAAGCCACATTTGTGCCCAACTATCCACATAATAGCTGTTGAATTACTAAACACATCCCTCAGATGAGATGATCAGTTTTAGGTGATTTTAACTAACCAAACTCTAACCAACAGTCCCATGATTCCAAATTTGGATGAGAACAAACTGTTGCTTTAGTTTGCACTTGGACAAAATGTTCAGGCGTCACAGCATTTTCATACAGCGAAGAAGAACCATAGAAGGAAAAACAAATGAATGTAGGAGCAGTGGGCGGTCAGTGGACTCATTAAACTGAACCAAACCCAGGACACTTTCTTCATCCTCATTCATGTCAAGTCTGTTTCTGCAGCACTTTCAAAACAAGACTTTCTAGTGAGACTAAAAACAGTTTAAATGCATATGTATGTTGTAAAAATGCCAAATGTATAAAGTCCTATTAAAAAGTTTTCATAATTTGTATAATATTCTCACATGTGTTCAGATGGATTAACCAGAATCAAGGAACAATTTCAAAGTAATCATACTCAACAGAGAAATCAGGACAAAAAGCTTTTACACTGACTTTCCATTGGTGCAAATTTTATTGATCTCATGTGAGGTATGAGAATTAAAGTTTTTTTTAACATCCCCATGGACCCCATGAATCTTATGCTCCAACACTAAATTAAATTCAATGAGGCACTGAGCCAACAATAACTTACAAATCCTAATAGACTGTAAAATATAATTTACAAGCATTAATGCATGACTAATATTTGAGCTGTCCAGGCTACAACATGAAAACATTTTTAGCAGCAACAGATACTTGGTTGATTATTTCAGCTCACTTTACCCTGGTCAGACTGACTGTCTATTTATGTTACTGCACATTTGTTTAATTTCAAAGTCTTAAAGTTAATTTACATTGATGTTTTATGATCACAAAGGTCTCATAGTTACTTACAGATAAGATATTTTTTGACACAAATACACTGACTTCAGATCGTTTTTAACTAATCTTTACTATAGTACACTAATTACTGATCTTTCCCACGGTGTCCCTCATGGCTCAGTTATTGGACCGTTATTGTTCCTTATTTACATTCTCCCCACTGGACGTATAATTCATCGACACAGCCTCAAATTTCACTGCTATGCAGATGACACTCAACTCTATATCCACATGAAGCTGTCGTACAGTTTACCACCAAACAATCTGACTGAATGCTGAAATTAATGAATCAAAGCCTGGATGCAGTAGAACTATCTTAAGCTTCGTCAGGATAAATCTGGGACTATTCTCAAAAGCAAAATCTCCCAGTCTCTGGTGTCATTACCTGTTGCTGAGATCAGAAATCTACCTTCTGTTTCGATACACACACCAAACACATCACCAAAACGGCCCTATCCTCAGTGCACCAACCAGGAACTTAAATAGACTACAGTATGCCCAGAATTCAGCTGCAGAAGTCCTCTGCCACAGATGGTCCTGGACCTCGACCTTCCAACCCAGTTACAGCATCTATTTTAAAGTCCTTTGCCTTCATTATAAATCTCCTGGCACACCCCTACTGGTCAAATCTACTCCATCCATGTTCCTCTGATGCCCATTTACTCTTTACTCCCTCCTCTCCAGGCTCTGTACTATTTGCCCTTTTCCATACACAGAGCTGGCCTAGCTCGACTTGCTTTGACTTGGCGCATCAGTCCAGCACACCAAGGGTTTGCATTTCTGTTACAACAGGGCTACCTGCTCAAAGGTGTGACTTTTACCTGAAGACAAGTTCGAAGAGGCTTGAGTTGAGTGGCTGTAAAGCAGTGGATAAACCGTTTATATACGTTTCTCGGATAAACACACTGTTTCCTTAAATTCTTCACAATATTTGTTTTATTATGAGGTCGCACAAACAGGAAATGTTTTCATTCAGGGGTTTCATCAGCAGTAACTTAACGACTCCGACAAAGCTGAAGGCAAATATGAAACAGTAAAATAATGCAAATACCTCAAAGTCCAAACAGCGATGGAGGAGAGAAAATACATTTCAAAACAAAAAGATTCTGTTAGAAGCTACAAAAGCACTGAGAGCTGAACATAAAGCACACATGAGCTGAATATCACAACACTCGAGGGGGAGAAAGGAAGCTCGTCAAAGGTTGGCTGCGGCTGGCGAGACGTCACCGCAGCTCAGTGTGCTGAAAGTAATAATGGAAATACAATTGGACGTGATACGGTTTGGCTCGGCGCGGCCAAAAGTGCTGGTGGAAAAGACCCATATATTGTATGTGATGTGCACTTCTGCTGCTTCTTTTAAAACGTAATTGAAAACTTTTTAGACTGGCTTTTCCTGATGCTTATTAATGTGATTACTGCAAATGTATCTTTTCACTCTTTGTTATTATTGTATCATTTTCTTTGTTATGTATTGACTGTCTTGTCTATTGTAAAGTGTCCCTGTGTGTCTTTAAAGACTAATCTTAAACCTAAAACCCACTCTTAATCCCTCAGACAGGCCTAATTTCCCCACTCTCCAAAAAACATCCCCACTCTCCAGGGCCCTGTTTATACTCTGCATTAACACGCATCCTGGCTGATCAGTTAAGTACATCAGTTCACACCTGGCATGAGATTGTGTCTCAACAAGTGATCCCTCGTGATCGTATCTCACTTCCCTGCTCAATATGCAAATTAACCACCACAAACAGCAATAAATCAAATGAACCAGATACTCATTTTTGAGCTCTCCGTAACTATCTCGTAATTAAGAAAACAAAAGCTGTTTCTCATAATAAATTATTTAGTTATACCCAGAAATCAAATCCTTTTGTTTTCCTGAGATAATACAATAATTTATCACAAAAAGATAAGCTTTATCTCAAGATGACAAAATAATTAACTTAAAACTGCAACCTCAGCTGTTCTCAGTGTCCGTACTGCTCTGCCTTGTTTGTCTATGAATTTATTTTAAAAAAAAAAAATCATTTTGAAATCAGGTTGGTTTTATGATGTGATGATGGTAATTATGTGAAATAATACATTCTAGTTTGATTTATATCTATTGACAGAGAGTGTCGAAACATCATCTGTGATGTCTCCCGAAGAGAAATTGTTTTATTTACATGCATCAAATGCTAAAGGCTGCAGTTCAGCTACATGTATTAATATTGTAACCTGTCAAAAGGTCTCATCTGAAGACTGCTTGACAATCCAGACGTGCTTGTAATGATGCATATCCTCAGGCCAGAAATAACAAATCAGTGTCTTTGAAGAGTTTAAATCTTGGGTCGGCTAATTAAGGTGTCTGGAGAAGATTCAGACGTTTGCTTTTTATCTTTTCATCAAGGCAACTTTTAACTCTCCATGAGGACTGGTTTTCTAAGAAGCAGGTTTATTAATCTGAGAAAATCAATTCTGTGTAGGAGGAAAATCTATTAAAAGGCTAAAAGCACATGTTCAGCTGTCACTGTTGGCTTGTTTTTCTTTATTTTGAGGGTCTGTAGGAGCAGGGGGTGTCTCACGCTATAGAGACTGTAAAGCCCCCTGAGGCAAAATGTGACTTGTGATGTTGGAATATAGAAATAAAATTTGACTTGACCTGGCTTTAAGTATAAAACTGTGAGCTGACAGTTATACCCATAAATTTAGAGTTAGTGCTTAAACTAACTTTTGATTTCTGCAAATCAAAATATTTCTCCTGCAGTGATCTGATTTGATGAGTTGGATTTAAAATAGTAAAATGGAAATAGTTGTTGAAGTTTGGTATTCTAGATTTTGGAAATATGGTTCAGATATTTTACCCAAAAGTGTAGGTCAACCTCCCACAAATTCCAACATAAACAAGCTAAAGACATTTTGTGTCCTCAATATGTTCTTGACGAAAAAAAAAAAGTCTTGAGAGATTGAATGAAGGAAAAGTTTTGAAAAACATCTAAATATGAACTTATCAAAAATGCAGTACAGGATTTTGTGAGAAAGAAAAGTTCTAAGAGATCCAAACAGTGGTTGTGGACAGCACTGAACCTTTCACATGGACATCAGACAAGACGACATGCATAAATCTGTTTGTTTTTTTAAACATGTGGGCAAAGATAAATTGTGGCACCACCAATTTCAGTATTTCTCACATTTTTCACAAGTTGAGGCAGGAGATCTAAGACTTCTTTTGTGCAAACAAAAAGCTAATTTCTCTCAAATTTTGAGCACAAACTTGTTCAAATCTGTTGTGTGCACTTCTCATGTGCCAAGATAATCCATCCACCTGACAGGTGTGGCATCTCAACATGATGATCAAACAGCCTGATTATTGCACAGAAAGTCTTATCTTTTACTTCTACTTATGAAAAAGTGACAACAAAACTTTTGCATCTAGTTTATTTATTTATTTTTTTGTTGGGTGTAGCTTTAAGTTTGCTAGAATCCTTCTATCTCACACCACCTGAAAGCATCATATCTTGAATTGTGTTGTTGCAGCACCTAACTGAAGCTACACACCGATTGAAACCCAAAACTTATTTCTTGAACATCATTTTAAACACTTTCTTATCCAAAAATTCAGCCTGGCATGTTTGGTATCTTTTGGGAAGGTTTGGGTCTCCACTCGTGTTAAATGACTGACCCAGTGGTGTGTGAGTCGGGTGGATGAGATCAGAAAACCTTCCATGGCTGGGAACCTTGAAATTGACTATTTTATTGACAAAATGCAAAACAAGAGTGGATATTTGAGGAATGGAGCGCGGTGATGTGTTCATGAAACCAAAAGCGAAGGCACTGAGACAGCAGCTTTTTATGGTGCTTGAGAGGATTTGAGTCCATGTGATCCCAGTTACACTGATCGGACGGCCCCACCTACCAGTTACCTGTGAGAAAACCAGAACCAACCAGCAACAAACCAACAGACCAAAATAAAACTTACTATAAATATAAAGACAACATCTGAATTAAACCCACTTGTCACCTGCTGCTTGTGTGTAGCTGATGAATTAATTTCCATGTTGATTAACTGGCTCTGAATAGACTTTTAAAATATAATTTTCTGGTTAACATGTACTTTTTCATTTTATTTTTTAGCCTTAGGAAACATGAGAATAATCATCAAACAATAAACACAAATAAGCATGTTATTTTCAGTCCTTCATTCTTTCTTTTTCCAACTATTCATACTCTTTTCACTCATACTTTAAGCCAGAAACTCCATTCAGACCTTATAATCGTGAACTTCCTTCACACATTATGACTTAATTCAACATTTAACTCCTATTAATTAGAACCTTTCCTACTTTTCCAACTTTTTTCATTGTCCATCAGTTGCTTCTTTCATACATTTCTCATACATTATAGATATTAACTTTCAAAGCCGACAGTTCAGCTTAACGTCATCTTTTCGACAATCCATGACATATTTCATATTTTTCATTAAAGGTATTTAGCGTCAGCTCTTCAACATCCAGCAATAATGCTGCAGTTTCTGCAGAAATTTCACTCTCTTATTATGGTTTTGTTCTTATACATACCTCGCTTTTTATCACAGTAGTCTGATTGTTCTTTGGTATCTTGTTACATTTCTGAAATAATGTAGTTTTCATTTTTGATTGAATTTTGAAATTAACTTAATTAAGTAATTAATTAAATTAGTTATAATAATGATGATATTGTAGAACTATCAGACCACCAATCTGCCTTCTGATGAGACCTGAATTGGAATCAGGGCTGTAAAAACTTCAACAGAGTTAAATATAAAGACCAAAAATGCAAAATGAGGAAACTGTTTCTTCCTGCAGCCTCATATCCTTTCTGTTTGTCTCTGGCTCAGATATTTCATGGAGAAATCACTTGTGGAGACACACTGCCACCTTGAGCTGCCTCCTTTCTGTGGCAAATCCCAGTGGACCTACAATCAGTTCCTATTTTTTAAAAAATGTGTAATATATAATTCACCACAAGATGGAGGCAGCTCACTTCTCATTATGGAGTCTGATCTCAGCGTGCAGATCATGAAGCGTCCACAGGAGAGAGCTCAACACCGCTGTAAGCGTCTGTGGATGAAGGTGCCAAAGAACCATCAAAGCCTTGAATGTTTTTGCCTCTGAAATCTAATATGAAAGTGTGGTTTCACCATGACAGCTCCTGGAGATCGAGAAAGTCTTTGAAGAAGTTGAAGTATGCTTTCTGACAACATTAAAGATTATTCCAACCCAGGGAGTCCAGAGTGGGACCTATAATACTACAAACAACTTGCTTTATGGTCTTAAAACAAAAGACAAACAGTTCATATAAATGACCAAATCTCGTCTGCATTTAGCAAAAACCCGCCGGTTTTGCATTTCTTCTTGGAGAGGAACTTTCTAATAAAGCAGAGTCAGACCCCCTCTGAGCCCCGCTGTGATTACTTTGGTTGGTATTGACACATTATCTGCCAACACTTCCCTGTTTTTCAGCATCTGATAGACTGAGGTTTTTCTCTAATGCAGCTTTTCCACTGAGATCCAGGCCGCAGAGTAATTGTCCGCGCAGCACCAGGAGTCGCTCTGTCTGACTGTAATTCTATAATATCGGGGTTGGCTATGACAATAATCCCCGGGGCTCATCGTGCGTCGCCAAAACTGTTTCACAAACTCAAATGTATGTATGAGAATGTGAGATTGTGGAAAGGGGAAGACTCTCTGGCTCTGAAGCCGCTGTCAGCAGACTCTCTTCTGAAAGAAGAAAACTTTTTGTGAAGACACGGTAGATTCAGTTTGTGAATTGTGACTTTTGCTTTTGCTGTCTGGGTGGAAAGAACCAAAAGGATGGAAAGCAGAAATGATGTTGTCAATTCTGGAACTAATACAGTTTCGCATCAGGCGTGAAAGTAACCGAACAGCAAGAGCATAAAATATTTAGCACCCGATAATAGAGGGTGGATTATTATCTGCTCCTGCTTCTTCCCGGTGTGACTGACAGATTGACATATTGGTTTCCACCGCTTTTATTCACAGTTATTTAAAGGGACACTGCACCGTAAAATCAGAAATACATATTTTTCTCCTGGCCTATAGTGCTATTAATCCATCTAGATTTTTTTGGTGTGAGTTGCAGAGTTTTTGGAGATATGAGCTGTAGAGATGTCTGCCTTCTCTCCAGTATGATGGGAATACATGGCACCCTGCTTGTTGTGCACAAAGCATTAAAAAATACATTTGAAAAATTCAAATTTCAGTGTCTCTTTCCAACAGTCATGACCCGGTTACTCAAGATAATTCACAGATCTTGTTGTGAGCAGTTTCATGAAGGAACTACTTTCTTTCTAGTGGAAAGAAAGTAGTTCTGGTAGATTCTACAACAGAAATAAAGTAGTTCTTACATGAAACTGCTGAAAACAAGGTCTGTGAATTATCTTCAGTGACTCGGTCATGATTTGTGGAAAGACACACTGTCACATCATTTTTCAAATGTATTTTTTCGGCGCTATGAGCACCACAGTTCGAGTGCGATTTAGTCCCATTATATTGGCGAGAAGGCAGACATCTCTACAGCTGATATCTCCAAAATTCTGCAACTCAAACTAAACAAATCTAGATGGATAAACAGCACTGAACACCAATGGAAAAATATGTAATTTTGATTTTGGGGGTGAACTGTCCTTTTAAATCATGCTTTAATTCTCTTATTAATGCACATATAGCTCTATTATTTTAGTAACAACCGTCAAATTTTTATCTATCATTGCACACATTATCTCTGATAGGAGTTATTAATACCCTTGACTCACTTTTATTGCCTTGGGTTAGAAGGATTTGACAGAAGAAGAGGTGATGTTGGTTATACGTGTTAACCAGGCACCTGTAGTTAAAGCTACTACAAGGAACTTTCATATTTTGTTGATTTTGGAGGCCCCTGTGGAAAGAAAAGCAGTGGTGTTTCCTCTGTAATGGCCACAAAATATAACATCAAAAAGAAAATGATCCTCCTGCTCCTCTTTAACTGGCTAACACACTGCTCACTGTAACTTTGGTTGTGTTCTTGTTTCATATGATTTCAATGAGAATCTGACCTGGTGGCTGACATTAAGAACAACAGAATCACAGTCTTCTTGTGGACGGTCTTGTTTGCATATGTGGGTCATCATAAATAAGTTGAGACTGTTGCATAAGCAGTTAAAAACTCCTGGTAGTAGCTTTAATAAATTATTAGATGATGAAAAGTTTATAGTAATTGTTATTGCATTATTAATTTGATGAAACCTGTAGCAGTTACCTACAGCAGATGGCAGTTTGCACATCCCCAGTTTGAAGAAGCAGCAAAAAAAAATGCCGTGTTTATTTTATTTTCACTGCTTTACCTTGCCGTCAGGCTGCCTTTTCCAATGGGAAAACTCAGCGTTATATAAGCCAAATATCGCTCTCTCCAAAACCACCAGATTCCTTTGGCAAAACCAATAATTTTACCTCACAGGACACGGGAGTTGCTGGTAAACCACTGCCTCGACCAATTAGTCTCTTTGTGTTAATATGTGACTTCAGTGTTTTAAAAGTTTAGTTTGGTATTCATCAAAGTCACGCAATAACACAAACAAACTAACTGATTGAGGCAGCGGTAGACCAACGACTCCTGTGTCCGGTGAGGTAAAATTATTGGTCCTGTCGAAGGAGAGAGTGATATTTGGCTTATATAACGGACGTTTTCTGTCAGGAAGGCTGTCTGACAGCAAGGTAAAGCATAGCATTAGACTTAAAGTGAGATCTTTTTAAGGTGGTTAAAATATATTTTGCTGCTGATCCTGTCCACAGCAGTACATTGCTTCCGATAGCATCCTATCGCTTCTGCAAACTGGGGCTCTGCCGACCACCATCTGTAGTAAGCACCTCATATAACCCCATTTCAAAACACCAAACCAAACCATACCATCCCTTTAAATGGGATGTTGCTATAAGAGCATAACAGGAGGCAGGATGTAAAAAGAGAACCAGACTGTGAGCTCTGCTCTTCCCAGCTGGTGCATCTTCACAACACACAGTCAAAATCCTGTTTTTCCAAAGAATTTCACTGGATCATCCATGAAAAAACAACAACAAAAACAACCAAAAAACGCTCCGAGACAAGTGGATCACATAAATAGTTTAGAGCTTTCATGCTGATATCACGTTCTGTGGGTGAATTATGGTTAAAACATGCAGGCAGGCAGGGTTCTCACTCCACTCCAAACAATTCATCTCAGATCAAATTTGTTTTTAATGTTATTTGCATCTATTTTCAAAAGAAAAGGCAAGTTTAGAAATGCTTAAAGAGGAAGCACACAACGAGCCAAGAACACGTCATAAACAGTTTTAATGGATGGTGTTCTTATGGCATTTTTGATATGAGACCATGTAATTACAGGCAAAAGAGACAAAAACAGAAAATAAATAAATAAATAAAAAACAATACCAGACACAAACAACACAATTTTAGGCTGTTTTGTTGTTTATTTCTGCCAGCATGTAAATAACTTAGAGATTCAGCTTTCAACAGACTGATAAATCATAAGACAAAAAAACTATAATCTCTCAAATAAATAAAGAGAGAGACGTGACAAATGTGAGGCAGGACAGACGCAGAAGTATTTTAATTTGTTAAAAATGTTTGAAAATTACTATGAGGACACAAACAAGTGCTAAATAAGAAACAGACACCATTTGAGAGTGTGTGATTATGTGCTGACGAGAGGGTTCACATGTCAAAAACAGGAAAAACATGATGCACGGTCCCAGACTAACAGGTCTCGTCCAGACAACTGTTTTTAGTCTGCTTTGATTTTGTATTTTCGCCACCCATTATGTTTGTCATGGACTTTTTATGTACTAGAAAACATAGCAAAGAGGATTTCCAGGCTTAGGCAGGAGGAGGACTCTCTCCATATTGGTACATGTCTTCCTTCATGGATGCATGGATGTCTTCCTCATTCTGGTAAATAATATGATCACAAGTTTTGGGGCCAAACCAAGTCTTTTTTGCTGCTGCTTGGCTGGAGTTTCATCAGCATTTAGAGGAATAAAAAGAGCCTTTCCCAACAAAATACAGAGTATTGACATGTGTAGTGGTGTATGAAGTAGGTATTTCCTGTAATGACAAATGAGTTTGTCCCAAAACCAGCTTTGATTGTTTGTTCAAAAGGCTTAAAATGACCCACTCAGTGGTGTGATCTTCCTATACTGCTACTAAATGGGTTGGATTGCCGGGCAATAGGGGTCACTTCTCGACTCCATCTGTGTTGCAGTGGCGCAGGTTAGAGCGCTGACACCTCGCCTCGCTCAAAGGTGCTGCAAGCAATTCTGGAGAAAGACAGCTGACTGTTCAGTCTCATTCCCAGGTCCTTCAGTCCCGACGATTTGGCCGGGTCATCAAACACTCAAGCGAGCCACCAAACCAAAGTGTCGGTATGACAATTAAGTCGAGTACCTTTCTCCAGAATCGCTTACTGCAGCAGAAACCTACGTCAGGTCATGTCAGAAAATGCTTTTAGAAGGGCTTGGAAAAATAGTATTTGGATGCTGAAGCATACATGCTTCGACTCTGTTTGTTGTGAGGTTAGCCAGCAGCAAAATTTAGAGGAAAAGGCGCCACCTGTTGACGTAGACTATGACACACACTTTAAAGCGATATTCCACTTTGCGAGATTAACCCACTCAGTATATACTCACCATCATGATGGTGGATGAAAATCTTCAATTTCCAAAACAGTCCTGGAGTTTTAGGAGAAACAGGGTAGCAGCCTCATCCAGTACAATGGCAGTGAATGGTGGCCACGGATAAAACGTTAAAAATAGCACACAAAACAAACAAAATGTCTCCATCCTGCTTGTGTGGTGTAATCCAAGTGTCTGCAAGCCGCGACATTAAAAATTAAACACAAAAAACGCCATTTACGCCATGTTTTTAGCTGAAATATCAGCTGTAGCATGTAGCCGGTAAGATGTAAACATGGTGTCGATCTCGCGAGACTTCGGCATGTGCGGCCATTAGGATATATACGAAGTCTCGCGAGATCTCCAGGATTGTTTTGTGA
>JAJHUR010083871.1:51760-65849 GCA_027495735.1 Lutjanus campechanus | reverse complement strand
TTGAAGAATACTTTATACTTTGACTTCAGCATCTTTCAACACCAGAAGTTTTACTTTGCAGTTGAGTAATATTTCAGTACTTCAACCTGAATACAGAATCTCAGCACTGTTTGCACTTCTGCTGTGAACTAATCACATCAACTTAGAAACCTTCGGTTTATAAATGCACCAGAAAGACGGTTAATTGCTGAGCCTCCCTACAAGAAAAATACAAGCAGATGGGAGGGTCAGATACAGACACCAGCACACACTTCTAGTGGGTCAAAAGTGATGACTGAAAGGGATTGTGTTTATACGAGTCTATACATTCTTTTTTTTAAGGCATAAGGTTGCATTGTTATGCCTTTAAGCATTACTCAAGCAGCAACTAATGATTCTTTTCATTGTCAGTTAATCTGTTGATTATTTTCTTGATTAATCGATTAGTTGTTCGGTCTGTAAAATATCAGAAGATGGAGAAAAATGTTGATCAGTCATCCACAATCCAAAGATATTCAGTTTACTGCCATAAAGGAAGAAGCTGAAATCAGAGAATTTAGAATTTTTTTTTTTCTTTAAAAAATGAATTCAAATCAATTAATTGTATTGAAATGTTTGTCAATGTATTTAATAATTGGTTGTATTGCAGAATCTTGGTCCTCACGGCCCACTGGCCTGCATGTTCTAGGTTCTATGCTTCCCTGCTCCGACACACCTGATTCAGATGAACAGGTCGTTATCAGGCTTCTGCAGAGGCTTGATGACGAGCTGATCATTTGAATCAGGTGTGTTGGAGCAGGGAAACACCTAAAACATGCAGGGCAGTGAGCCCTGAAGACCAGGATTAGGAAACATTGGATCCTTGCAGCTTTACGTAAAAGGGATAGTTCACCCAAAAATGAAATTTAAGGCATTACCTACACTCGCTCATGCTGACTAAAGTACAGGTTTAGTTTTTCAGTCCACAAAACTCTGCTGGAGTTTCACAGGAAAACAGTGTTGCACAATCAATGAATGGTAACCAGTTTTCAACCATCTAAAAACAACAGAATAAAAAAATATAGCGCCTCCATGCTGCTTGTTTGGTGTCATGCACGTCTCCTAAAGCCCTGACATGCCATGCCTGGACCTGAAAGACATTTATACCATGTTTTTAGCCTGACTCCTCACTGTAGGAGCCACGTTCATCTTTATGGAGTCCACAGTGTTAACTGTCTGATGTCTTCTGTCCTCCACATGAGTAGCCCTGTTCAGTTCAGCTCCCACACCGCCAGGGGTCAGTAGTGCCTGCCAAGTGGCGCAGTCATGCAATCAATTGAACATGTCCGATAACAACTTTAAAAGTCATTCTTTTTGTCCACAGAGGACAGCTGTGTGTGTGTGTGTGGAACTAAAAGGTGTTTATTCAGGAGGAGAAGATGCGTTTGATGGGGAAAAAAAAACAGAAAGCGCCCGGACAGCCTGACCTGAACATGAGGGAGATGTCTTTGTGTTTAATGTGAATCCAGTTGGTGAAAAGTGTTTAATATAAGTGCTTGTGTCTCGTCTTGTCTCTACCTGTGCAGGCTGGAGTGCTGCCGGAGCTCCTCGCGCCCCCCCGGTGTGCGCCAGCGCCAGTTATTGTCACCGCTGTGGGCTTTTCTTTCTTCTCCTCTGCTGCTCTCGACGCGCATTGGACGGCTGACAGCGCGTAAGCTCCATGAAACTGAAGCCCACAACCTGTCTGCATAAACACCGAGAGATGGAGGCTTGAACCAGGACCTCCGCAGAATATCGGAGCCACTTGGTGCCAAACTGTGATGAGAAGTGGCAGCTGAACATTTGGCTCACACACCGGGATCACAGCTCTGCTCCGCGCGCTGCTGCTGCTGCTGGAGTTGCGCTCAGGACTTCACGAACCGCTCAGGCTGCCTGGGTGTGGATGTTTTCTGACCTGTGGTGCGATTTGAACTTCTTTACTTTTATATTTGTACCTTACATGATGCCGTGCTGGAGCTGCTCCCAGTCCTCCCCAAGTGCCGAACTGAACGCACTGCACAGCAGCCAACTTCAGGAGCCTACTGCCGCTGCGGAGGACACAGAGCTCACAAACTGACCAACAAGGGGGCAGACGGGATTGAAAACGTTTCCAATTTGGAGAAAACAATTTTGGAGCTCTTCGGAAGGATGCATCACAACTGTGGCTTTAAACATTTCACAAGGCTGCTGCTGCTGAGCGTTTTCTCTCCCAAAAAATGCTTCAAAGAGTGATGCAAAGCTGCGCGCAAGTTCCCTCTCTTCAGTTGTTGAATTTTCTAGAGAAAAACAAGTAAATGAGACACCAGTGAGGAGGCTTTCTGAACTGTCTCTCTCGCGCACTGGGATTTGTTTTTCGCATGTGCAAATGACTGGATGAAATTTTTTTACCAGAAAAGATGCTTTTTCATATTTGACTAACGATGCTGCGAGAAGGATTTTTTCCTTTCAATTAAGCCATTTCGGCTTCCATACAATTTTTGGGGGGATTCTTGTTTTCCTGAAGGCTCAAAGAAACATGTTGCACATCCTGGCGCTTCAGTCGGTGCTGTTACTTTTTGGAGGTAAGCACAATTTCAGCCTATTTGCCCATGTGTGTCTTCAAATCCACTGTTCCAGCTGAGGAGGAAATGTGTTTTTCTTACAAAGAATCTGCTGCCAGACATGCAGAAGTTGAACTGAAACGTATAAGAGGAGTCAAAGCAGGTAAAAGGGACAGATCCCAACTGAGAGACAGGAGGACGCAGGGCAGTAACATCCTGTGAGTCACTGCTGTGAGAATATATGAGCCATACAGTGTTACTTTGCATGATATCTAATTAAGTTTTATTCTAGGACAACAATGAGAGTTCAGATCGGTCCAGTTAAACAGTATGTTATGTCTGAGGAAGAGCCTCTGCAGCCAATATGTTCAGTGTCTTTGCACCTGTGCAACACACCCAGAGCAGCTCTGGCCTTAAATAACATTTATCTCATGAATATTTCAGTGTGACAGCGATTCTCTTGTGCAACAGAAGCATTGGGGCTTTATTACCTCTTGGCTTGTCAGGTTATTACATCAAAATTCATCTCAAAGCCCATAATTATTTTATGAGAAAAGTTACAGAGACCTGCAGTGGTGGGAGAGCTTCACAACATGACAGTCACTGCAGGTTGTAAACAGATATCTGTTATTTGCAGGACTCTCTCTGTCTATCTGCTGAAACAATTATAATGTAAATTTCCTTTTTTATGCACATGACATTGCATCAGTCATTCAGAGCCACAAGCAGCAGAGAAGCATTTATTCTGGCTGCCCTGCAGTCAGAGCGTGCAGATCTGAAGGCAGCTAGTGGTCCGGCTAATGAATCCCTTCTGTCTTGTGGGAAAAGGGTTTAACCTGAAATTCAGTTTGGAAAATGTAGGGATGGGTATCATTCAGAAATGTTTAATACCAGCACCAGTAGCAACACCTTGATTTCAATGCAGGTTCCTGAATTCTATTTTTTTCAATCCCAATTTTATGAAATCCATTTAAACAAAATAAAAATGACACGACACATTATGGCACAAATCATCTCAGATTCTTTTTTACAGACTCAAAGCAGTTTTATAACATAAAGATATGAATCTGTTTACCATCGTTACACTTAAGTTGTTGTTCTATGCGTTTTTCCACTCAAAGCGGTTTGACAGCACACAAAATAAACCACAACTTAAAGATTTACTCTTAAGGTATAGAATGACGAGGCATTTTTTGATATTCTGTAGTATTGAAGCAGTTCCGTTGGTGCCATCAAAGTGTCAAAGTTTGGTCTCCAGCCCTGTGAAAATGTATCCTGGCTGTTCAATACTGTGAATATTTTTTAGGGCTGCACAATTAATCAAAATGTTATTGAAATTGCAGTGTGGCCAAGTGCAACATCCAGATTGCAGAAGCTGCATTTTTTGGTGACAAAACAGCTTCATGTTGACCTGGTTTACAAATCTTGTTCTCCAGGAGGAAGGAAACATGTTTGTTTGGTACAGACCAGGGCCGCAATGAACGATTTTCATTGTTGATTTTTCTTTTTCTTTTTGATAGTTGTTTGATCCATAAAATGTCAGAAAATTGGGAAAAAATGTTGATCAGTGTTTGCCAAAGCCCAAGATGACGTTCTCAAATGTCTTGTTTTCTTCACAACCCAAAAACATTCAGTTAACATCAGAGAGGAGCAAAGAAACCAGAGATTTTTCACATTTAAGAATCACTCAAACTGATTAATCGATTATCAGAATAGTTGCTAATTAATTTAATAGTTGACAACTAATTGCTTCATCATTGCAGATCTAGTACAGACCCCAGCTAATGTCACATCATCATCATTTTAAATTTTTTTTCGATGAAAATTAAAATTGTGATGTAAAAATAATCAAATATTTGAACCACTCGGTGCCAAAGTGTAACAGTATGTTCACACTGCTGCCGACAAAACATCGAGATAAAAGTCAGAAGTCTGACACTTGTCGCTGTGTGTCGGCTGTGAGCTGCTACAAATCAAAGTCGAGCTGGTTTCAACTATTTTCAGCGCTCCAATGACATGGCAATGTGTCAGCCAATCATATGTCTTCATTTCGGCGCCTCCCGTCTCCCCACAATTCTTGTGCTGTGTTAACGGTGGAACAAAAACTTACTCTTGCCATCAGCCCCGTTTGTAGATTATTCGCCCCTGCCCTTTTTTCTTACTGCGACATTACGTAATGTAACTATGTCGCCAGTGTGAACGTACGTTGAGGAAAGCAGCAGCTGAACGTTTCGCTCCGAGGTCAGAGTTCTTAAAATTGTGACGCAAAGGTGATCGTTCTGACCAGGGCTGAATGATTGCCATTATTTTGACTGACATTGTAATTTTAATATTAGATGGATTGATAATTTTTACATTATTATTCTCATTTTCATTGAAAAACCTATTAAAATGTTTATAGCGTGATTCGTGCAGGGATAGAAATCGATGTGTGGACCAGGACATCTCTGCTAAAAATGGTAATTTTACTCACATTTTGCCTCCTGCAGTATGAAAACTAGAGTAGGCCATATTGTAATTTAGATAAAATTCTGATTGGGTTTGATTAATCTAGTTCCGACCAACTGTGAATTATATCATAATATCTCTTAAAATACTTGCAGTATGATTTTCTTTAAAACCATCTTGAGCAGCCCTAATATTTTCTCTCTGGCTTTAGCAGCCGTCTGTTTTATTTTAAAAAAAAGGAGCTTTTTAAAAAAGATTTGTTCAGCTCTGCAGATCCAGATAGTCAATTTAATCAACCGCAGCAGAGAAAACCTGTTTCTCATTCAGTGAGTGGACCTTGTTTGCCTTCTTTGCCTTGACACCAAGAATCATCGTCCGATTGTATTCATGTATACAGCCAATCATGCATCGGTTAGAATAAAATAAAAGAAACACGTACACTGATTCCCGACAGAATTAAAGGTCAAGCATTTCCAGAAAGTCGACGTTAAACACTCTCAAACTGCATCTCACGCGTCCACCTTGATGCTGCTTCTGTCTCGCAGCTCGGAGGACGACTCTTTATTTGACAGCAGCCTCTGTTCTGAGTGCTGACTCACTGGCTTGAAGTGTACGGTAATGATGTTTGCCATATGCCAAGGCCTCCTCAGTAACCATACACAGTATGATACTAATTGAGCATTGTGTGTCATAAAGCTGCAGGACACAGCTCCTCACTGTGAATAGTGATGAAAATTGATAACACACTCCAGGAAATGAGAGGATCAGATCCATGCTTGAAAAATGCCTGCACAGCATAATGAAGCCATAATTAGGGAGGGAAATCTTTGTGACTGTAGCCTTTTGTTTGGAAATGCAGAAATATTATCAGGGCAGCGAGTTAGCAGACCTAAAATACTGCGAAAATCTGTTGAATAAAATGTCACTGTGCTGAAGTGAAATTAAAAACTAAAGGTCTTTTTTTTTCTGTTTTCAGAGAGCTGGCCTTATTCCTTATGTTTTAAAAAATCTGTCCTCTCCATTAATTGAAGCCGCGAGGTGTGTTCCAGTGAGACACCTCGCTGGGATTCCTGAGAGGAATATCCAATCTTCCCTCCCTTCTTCTTATCCTTGAGCTTAACAAGATCCAAAAGGGGATCAAGCAAGGATAGCCTTCAGTCTACATCTTTAAGTACTAAGCACATAACCCATGCTGTCTCTCGTCTCCGCCATGTGTCTGTCCTCATGCCTCTATATCCCCGTCGAGGGATTCGGCCTGTCCTGTAGTAGTGTAGTGTATGTTTCTTTTTTTTTAGCGTGGAACACCAACATTTTATTAACCCTGCAGAGGTTCTTAGGTTCTTCCTCAGCTGAGAGTTTTATCTGTAATTGTCTTCAGGAAGATCCACTGCTGTGGTCCCGCGCCCCGGTGCTGTGGCACACGTCCAGCTCCTCTGCTTTTGCCCCTGGCAGTCCTTTAAGCCTTGCGACTCATGTCCTTGAGCAAGCAAGGACCAAGAAATGAAAGAGAGGGGTGACATTCTCAACGCGCTGAAAATGGTGTTTTTAAAACTTAAGAGGAAAAAAGAAAATATGAATCAAATCAATGGACTAAAAGACAGATGTGTAAGGTTATCTGTATGAGATAAACTGTGAGCTCAGTTTAAAATCTCAGCTGTGCAAAAAATATGTTGCCCTGCAGCTGAGAAAGTACACGATATCGACCGACTGAACATGTTTGTCTTCGTGCTTTTTCTCTTAAAATTGGAGAAGAATGTGTTTGTTTGCATCCTAACAAATGTCTGTGTCTCTTAAAGGTCCAGTGTGTTAGATTTAGATCTGCTTTATTGGCAGAATATGGCAGGAATGGAATATAATGTTCATTAGATTATTTTCATTAGTGTAAAACCACCAGAAAAAAGAATTGTTGTGTTTTCATGAGCCCTTTATATCTACAGATATAGCCTTAGACACATCCTTTCATATTTTTTGTGAGTTTCACAGCCACTGTATGTTCTACATGTTTGGAATGAGAGGGCAGAGTCCCGCACAGGTCCAGTTTTACAAACCTGTCCCCTTTGCACCCGCAAAGACAAGATCCAGAACCGACCTGTTATCCGCAATTATCTCCAAGTCAGTCTACACCTACCAGAAACCGTGAACATAAGCCTCACAACCCAACCTGCACCTGTGTGACACATGCAGTCACTCACTTGTGTCGTCAGTCGGCGCAGCGTCTGAACTCCTGCAGCTGTTGATATGTTTCCATAGTGATGATGAGACTAGCTTTCAGCTATCAAAAGATGATATTAAGCTAATACTTTTTACAAGACACAAAGTCACTGGCAGCGAAATCCGCCCGAATATCCGACCTGGCCTTTGACGAAGTGTTGTCCACGATTTGGTGTCCTAGTCCTAGTTTTATCCAGCAGGTAGCCCTCATCGCTGTCCCTTTGTTTGGCAGGATGTAGGGTCAACATGCTGATATGGATATAAGTGGATATAAATGTTCCAAATACTGCACAATCATTTTCATCTAGATTTTGTCGAGGAAAAACGTATTATTGTATTGTATGTGTTATATTATGGTTCTTGCCTGCTCCCCACCTGCATTTATTTGATACCCATGCTTGCACCAGTTAATTTATATAAATACATTTTTACCCATTTCTGCGGGTCGCCTGTTGGGCATCTATGGGTACCCGACCTGTGCATGACTCTACGGGAGGGTGAGACGAGTTGGTTTCAATCTGCAAGCTCACTGCTAGATGCCACTAAATCCTATAGTGGTCCTTAAAGTTTATGTTGTACAGTGTCGGGCTGTATACTGAATAGTCTGAGGCTTTGAGGCTTCATGCATAGTGCCGAGATTCAAATCCTAAATCAACATTTGAATGCTGCACAGCTTTTTTTCCCCATGTCTGTTGAGTCAGTTTAAACCCCAGCCTTCCATGCACACTGGTGACTAGTTATGAAGCAGACATACACATTTCTATCCTCCTTACCTGCTGCATGGTTGTTAACACACCTCTGAGGACACCATCGAGTCAGTCTTGATAGATTTTGGCCCTGAACTAGCTACCATTTATGTGTCGTCTCTAAAGCTGCAGTGATTAATCGATTATTAATGGACTCATCTCAAACGATTTTGGTAATCGATTAATTGTTTTCAGTCATGTTTTGCTCCTTCTCAGTGTTTTCTTGCTCTGTAAATCCAGAAAATGCTGTTTCAAACCTGTGACAGTTCATCAATTATGCTTGTATCTATCCGGAGCATGTGGTCATTAAGATTTAAATGGGTCTCTGAGTTGAGTGAGCTTGCACTGGGTAAAGACCTGTAATGTTGTTTTGCTGGTTTGTTGGTGTAAACTTGGTGATGCTGTTTATTTACGGATCAGAGAACATGAAAAGAACAGGAGAAATCCCCGGCTCGGTGGTATTTTTATCAAGGCTATCTTACAGCTGCTGCAGCTTTGAGCACACTGTGGTGCACTTCTGAGATCTGTGACGGAGGACGCTGATAAAAAGAGGCAGATTTTTCCCTCCTCTCACATCCAGTTTGGCGTTGCTGAGGTGTTGTCCCTCGTTTGTCTTCATGGAAGGAGAAAGGGAAGGAAAATCACAGTTTGAACTTCTCTGCTGTGTAATTATCAACCATCACAAATGTCTCACTCCATTGGTTTGTGAGTCAAACTGTGGACCTTTGTTTGTTTAATGACCGTTTTATGAAACAGTCTGAGTAGGTGGACTCCCTTGTACCGCTCGGTCATGCTCATTATACTTAAAGTGTGTGTGGGAGGCATACATTGCAGCTTTCCAATCAGTGAGTCAAAAGAGGGTTTTTGCCCCCATAAATTCATACATCATCAGTGTAATGTCCTATAATATTTCCACAAAGCACATCTGCCCCTGTGTTAATTGGCTCTTTATAACCGCCGTGATCTCACATTCAATTTAATCAAATTTCATGATTAGGGAAGGTGAATGAGGAAATCTGTGTAAAAGCTTTAAAGGGAGGGGCTGTGAGTGTGTGTGTGTCTGTGTGTGTGTGTGTGAGAGAGAGAGAAGAGGTTCATTGTAATAATTGACAAACATGCTGATGCAGTGTTTGTGTGTTCTCTCATCAGTGGGTAGTTGTGTCTGAACAGAGGACTTCCTCCCCATAAATCTATCGGCGAGTTCACAGCCGGACTGTCTGTGAGCTCCAGTCACGCTGCGGCCGGTTGACGAGGTGTGGCGCGGCGCAACAGGGGGGAAATACCAGAAACCTGCAACAACTCAAACTTTAATGCAAAGAAGGGAATTCACTGCTAATCATGAACTCAGGCTGCACTGACGGTTTCAATTTAGATTCTCCAGGTGTAGGACTCATTTTAAAAAACGTATTTTGTGGAAAAATTAAATTAAAGCAAGACTCTACTGCCATGTCAGCAGTTATGTGCTGTCCAGTACCTAAAAAAGATATGCATGCCCCCATACACAGTCTGTCTAATTCAATATGCCAAAAATACCAGGATGTCCTACTGCATCCAGTTGCATTTTGCAGTGTGCAAGCCAGCATGCTTTTCTGGCTATTCTGACCCACAATCCTTTGTGATGGGTGTATGAGCAAGAGGGCCCAATTCAAGGCACAATGCATGAGGAAGTAGTATGATACAATACATACTAAAAGTAAAAAGAAAAAGTATGATTTTAAAATGCAGGGTGGATTTAATACTGGCAGCGTTTTGAGCCAATTGCAAACATTAGCATGCTGACATGCAGCTGTTGTGTTTATCATTTAGGGCTGCAACTAACGATTATTTTCATAGTCGATTACTTTCTCGATTAATCGATTAATAGTCATTTGTTTTCAGATGTCAGAAAAGATGTCGTCCTCAGATGTTTTGCTTTACTCACAACTTGAAGGTATTCAGTTTACGGTCAGGAGAGGAGTAAAGAAACCAAAAAAATTCTCATTTAAGAAGCTAAAATCAGAGAATATCCTGATTACTGATTGAGCTGAGCATCCCTTAAAAAAAATTAGCACTAAACATGAGGCTGTGCAGGCTGATAGAAATATCTTCACTTTCAGTAATGACATTCAGTAATGGGACTGTCAAAACTGTTGTAGTTCATCGTCTGTTAATTAAATGTCAGTCCATCGAGTAGTTGAAGAGTTCATTTGCAGAAACAGTTATCTCTGTTTTTATTTATTTTCCTTGATTATGTTTTTTTGGTCTAAGGAATATCAGTCAAACAGGTGTTGTGTGATTTGATAAGATTGTTTTTTAAATGTGTGCAGGGGAAGAACAAAGTTTTAAGAACAATGCTCTAATCATAGTCAAGCTCATTTATGGACTAGATAAAAAGTCAGAGGATCAGAAAGTCAGTAGGATTCTTTTTTTTTCAGACCATGAATGTCTATAAAATTTTGTGCCAATCTACTATGTGGATGTTGAGATATTTCACTGACCTGCTGATGTTTTATAAAAAAATCAGAGGATCATTAAAGTGATTAAGATTCATCCTCTGGGGACCATGAAGGTCTGCACAAAATTTTAGCCTCGACTAAAAAGCACCACTGGTGTCTCTACTCTGCTAGCATGGCTAAAACTCTCACTAAGAAGTCACTAAACAGATCCAATTTAAGTTTCTCCAAGAAATATTTTAGCAGAATGAAAAGACTCCACTTTTGCTTTGAATTCAGATGAAAATATATAATAATTATGTTGAAAAAGTCCCCTGCTGCTGTTCCCGGACTGCCCGACAGCTTTGTGAAGCCGCAGCAGCAGTTCTGTGGTTGACGAGACTGTCTGGCTCTTGAAGTGACCACCTCCTGTAGTCACATTAGGACAGGATCAAGTTCGTACCAAATGACGTAATATTTCTGCAACACAAGAACTGACACTAAAACCTTACTCGCTCAGAAAAGAGTAAAGACTCGGGGATGCAGTTCATTAGTAACGCTTTCAGCTCTTAAACATGTGCCTTGATGTTTTCCTCTGTTTACTCAGTCTGCACAGAGAGCTTTAATTCAAATTTAATGCAACATCATTGCAACTATACAGAACAATTTCAACCAACTTGTGATTTAAAGGGATAGTTTGGATTATTTGATGGTGTGGGGCTGTATGAGGCACCATAGTCAGTGTGTTAATTAGAGTAGATGGTGGTCGACACACCCCTGCAACATACAGCAAAACAGACACCTAAAAAAGGCCTACCAACAGAAACCAATATCAGTTCAAGCGTACACTATATTTAGAATATTTTCACAGCTTTATTTTAGCACCAGACAGCTTTTCCCACCTTTATATAAACCAAATATTACTCTCTCCAGAGCCACCAGACTCAATTGCCGAAATCAGTAATTTGACCTTGCAGAACACAGGACGTGCACAGGATCTGAAAAAGTGTTTTACTCAGATTTACTGAGATTCTCCTCTCATATGATGTCAAGACTGCGAAAAAACAGCCACTCAAAGAACGACAAGAGCAGCGAGTCTGCTGTCAAAACTCCTTTTAATAATTGTCAATAGTCTCGACGGGGAAAGAGATTGAAAAAAAAATGTACATGTAACCTCAGTGTTTGGTGAGATATGGTAAATAATTTCATCGGGAAACCACTGTTTCATAAGCCAGATGTTTCTCTTTCCTCCTTAGTTTGAAGTTACCTAAACAAACTAACCGATCGAGGCAGCAGTAGACCAGCAATTTATGTGTTCTGCAACTTAAAATGACCGTTTTTGCCACTGGAGTTTGGTTGAGTGAGAGGGAGTGATAACTGGCTTTTATTACTGTGCAGTTTCCTGTCAGAAAAGGCTGTCTGACAGCAAGGTGAAGTGGTGAAAATACTCCAAATATAGCGAACACATACGGATATTGATTTTTTGTAGGTGTCTGAAAAACATTTTGCAGCTGACCTTGTCCACAGCAGTACATTGCTTAGCTTCCAAGCTGCTTCTCTTCTCTTTACACTGCTGGCGTGTTGAGCGCCATCTGCTGTAGGTAATACACTGACGATGGATAAGTGCCTCATACAACCACACTTCAAATAATCCGAACTATCCCTTTAAGACTGCTGACAGTGTTGAGATATGATGCTTTATTTCCTACAGGTAACAAACACTCTGTGTTTACTGTCTTTAAGTTGTAACCTTTTTCTTTACTGTAAATTCTGTGCTGCTTTTTATAACCGCTGAGTGTTTTTTTTATTCTGAATGAAAGATGAGGGAAAATATATTTGCATTGTTTACTGTAATGCAGAAGCTATTGAATCCTGGGATATTCAAGAACAAAAAAAAAACAAACAAACAAAAACACCACACTAAGAAGTGGATTATGTTTTTATTACTTCAATACATTAATAAAATGTCATTAGCCCCGGAGCTTTCTCTGGAAACAAAAACTGCTAAGGCAGCATCTCACAGTATTAGATATTTATGTAATATATCCTGCATTAAGGCTTAAACAATATGAATACACCCGAGAACTTTATTTCCTCGTAAGTGGGTCTTCTCTTCAAGCACAGATGTGAAGAGGAGAAAAAACAACATCAGCATTTGTGCTAAGCTTGACAGTCTGTAAAGAATGATTCTGTATCACAGGTACAGTTTCTCTTCCAAGATTTATTTAGCCTTTATTTAACCAGGTTTGTCCCATTGAGATCAAGAATCTCTTTACAAGGAAGACAGAGCCAAGAAAAGCAGCAGCACAGAGTTTCAACGATAAATTAGACATGTAGAAAAATAATCACTTAAAAAAGGGATGTCGAGCTGCAACTAACAGTTATTTTCATAGCTGAATAATTGGTCAATTATTGTCTTGATTAATTAATTGGTTTGTTTTAAAATGTCAGAAAATAGTGAAAAATGTCCATCAGAGTGTCCCAAAGCCCAAGATGACATCAGAACACAAAAATATTCAGTTTACTGTCAGAGAAGAGTAAAGAAACCAGAAAATATTCACATGTAAGAGCTGAGAATTTTGAGTTAATAAATAGACTCAATAATTGTATTTTATTATTTTTTTATCTATATTATGTCCTTATGATTCAAAAACTTTTATCTTTATGATTTAAAAAACCTGTCAAGATCTAAAATTCCTTTAATTTTCCAGACATTTCCACTCCTGTGTAGTAAAGCTGCATCACCAAACAACATCAATTAAAGCAGAAGCTAATGAGGAAGAGGGTTAACTTATCTCCTGCCTTACACGTTGATTCCAGCGGGCACGCCGCGTCTCTGCCGCCGTTTTGATCCGTCCTCCACACAGCTGCATGTCCCACCAGCGGCGTTTCAGAAGTTTTGCCCGCTTGATTACATTGACTTGCTCAGATGTTTATTTGCTCCTCTTTCTTGATTTTTGTGCTTCCACCGTGGATAAGTAGGCTACATAGTTAAATAGTCTGTTTTTATGATTGCAAGTCTGCACAGAGTGTTTTATTTTGAAAATTGATTCAAAAATAGACTTGGCGTGTATTTGAAGCGGAGTGGAGCCCGTTGGAAGCAAATACTGAGAAAAACACTGATTATTCCTTTGATTTAGATTTTTTTTTTTTTTGAAGTTGAAAGCTTATTTTGATTGATTTTCGATTTAATATTGAGGTTGTGACACCCCGAGTAAAAAAACACAATGTTGGGAGTAAAAAGTTTCTGATATCCTTCATATAGAGTATAACTTTCAGAATATATACACAAGAAATAGGACTGATCATTGGACCAATATTGATGTGAACCACGTGTTTTCTGTTCTGTTCTGCGTTTGCATGTAAGATAACAGAAACACGTTCCAAATTTTTTGCTACAAATACAGCTGGAGTGAAGAAATGTCTCAATGAGTGTATCAATAAACCAGTACAAAGGTGACAAAACCACCATGTTCTGAGCAAACATTACAAATGCTAACAAAAAGTAAAAAAAGAAAAAGGAACGCTGATGTCTGAGCAGCAGTGTGAGCATCAGCAGATATCCAGATTCAGATAACTGAAAAAAAACAAAACAATTATTGTTCAATATGACATCAGGACGCTGAAACTTTAAACTTTCCCCGTTGTTTTTAATAATCATAAATAACTATAAATAAAGACCACAAATAGATCAAAACATATATATGCATTAAAATTAAATTTAGGAAAACAAAGG
>JAJHUR010083871.1:36303-50619 GCA_027495735.1 Lutjanus campechanus | reverse complement strand
TTTTTTTTTTTTTTTTTGAAGTTGAAAGCTTATTTTGATTGATTTTCGATTTAATATTGAGGTTGTGACACCCCGAGTAAAACAAACACAATGTTGGGAGTAAAAAGTTTCTGATATCCTTCATATAGAGT
Source organism: Lutjanus campechanus (assembly GCA_027495735.1). Classification (NCBI taxonomy): domain Eukaryota; kingdom Metazoa; phylum Chordata; class Actinopteri; order Lutjaniformes; family Lutjanidae; genus Lutjanus; species Lutjanus campechanus. The sequence continues at coordinate 50,488 of JAJHUR010083871.1, read as the reverse complement.
ATAACTTTCAGAATACAGAATATATACACAAGAAATAGGACTGATCATTGGACCAATATTGATGTGAAGCATTAATCGGGTATCAGACGCACAACACCGAGCCGCATTCTGATCTAAATTCCACAACACCACGTGTTTTCTGTTCTGTTCTGCGTTTGCATGTAATGTAACAGAAACACGTTCCAAATCTTTTGCTACAAATACAGCTGGAGTGAAGAAATGTCACAATGAGTGTATCAATAAACCAGTACAAAGGTGACAAAACCACCATGTTCTGAGCAAACATTACAAATGCTAACAAAAAGTAAAAAAAGAAAAAGGAACGCTGATGTCTGAGCAGCAGTGTGAGCATCAGCAGATATCCAGATTCAGATAACTGAAAAAAAACAAAACAATTATTGTTCAATATGACATCAGGACGCTGAAACTTTAAACTTTCCCCGTTGTTTTTAATAATCATAAATAACTATAAATAAAGACCACAAATAGATCAAAACATATATATGCATTAAAATTAAATTTAGGAAAACAAAGGCTCAAGTATACTATATACGAGTGCTGCAATGATTAATCAATTAAGTTAAACTGATTAAATTACCGACTATTAATCAATTTGAGCAATTTTTAAGAAAAAAAAGTAAAAGTTCTCCTTCGTCAGCTTCTTAAATGTGAATATTTTCTGGTTGTGAACAAAACAAGACATTTGAATATCAATTAATGAAGAAAATAATCGACAGATGAATCAAAAATGAAATTAGTCATCAGTTGCAGCCCTGCTATATACTTTATAACACATCTGCATAGTCAATAACAGGCAAAAAGGTGGGTTACGCCCATTTCCGTTTCACACAAAAGGAAAATCGGGACTTGTTTCTGTAGTAAAATCCTGGTGATAGCTTCATCTTTTTTTTTTTCCAGCCAGTCACAGCACACCTCTTTATATGCCATTCTCTTCCTCAGCCGGTTCTCGCTTCCTTGCTGTCAGAGGAGATGAATCCATAACTCCAATTGGTTATGCATTTTTGATTTGAGTAATCACAGGCAGGTGGCCGGACAAAAGGCTGTCACTACATCTGAGGGAGCGGAGCGCTCGGTTGTGTGCGGAGCTGTCGCTGTCTATCAGAGGCATCAGAGCTTCATGCATTAGAGGCAATGATCTGACAGGTACATATTGTCAAGGCCCATTGACTTCTTTGTGGTGTGGCTGATTGATTGTCGAGATTATGTTAAAATGGGAGTCGTGCGCCTCTTTGTGATTCAGAGTGGTGTGCTCATGCAGCAGAATGCTGAACAGGAGCCTTAAAACTACCATTGAATTTTAATTTTAAAATATATTAGTTTTATCCCTCGAGCAGTCGTTCTTTTGGTGAATAATCACTATTGTCTGCCAAGGCTGGAACAAGACCGAAGAGTTTGTTGTGCCTCCTCATCTGTGACGGCAAACCAAAGCACGGCTGCATGAAGAATGAATCATGGTGGATGGAAAGGTGCCTCTGACGCAGCACATTTTATAATTCCAAACAAAGAGCATTACACTAATTTAAAACTCTTTTAGACAAGAGAGAGAATCACTGTTTGAAATCAACGGATTTATTGCCAGTGAAACTGTCTTGGCTTTATTCATAGATTAAACATTTCAGCTCTGCGGTGCATCACTTTGACTGAGGTTTGTTTCTGTTCAAATTAATTACATTTTATTCTATTTTTAATAATCAGACAGGCTTCTCTCCTGTTTTCACTGTCAGTAATATTTTATTTTATTTAAACAGGTAGTTTCAAATGAAATAAGAGAATATAACTTAATATTTTTTCTGGAGCTCATTTTATTTCTGAGCAGCACAATATTTAAACCCACTTTCAGTGTGAACAAGATGTACAGCTGAACTTAAAATGTCCTGAGGCCTGACACTGTAAATATTGTGCGTCTAAATATAATCCGAGAGCACAGGTAACTCTGCGGTTTGTGCAGTAGAGCTTTATAAATAAACATCATGTAATGCTGCTCCCGTCTGCTTGTTCAGGGGGACCAGCCCACCTTGTCATATAAGACACGTTGGTGAGTAAGAAATGTGTCGCCTGTGCTGAACCGCAGTGCGCTGTGATATACAGAGTCAAGAGGCTTTAAGGTGGAGGGAGAAGCATGCATGTAAACTAAACCATCATAATCAAGCACAGACAGATTTGTACGTTGAACAATAACTGTTCGTCCAGAAGAGGAGAAACATGATTTATTTTTATACAAGAATCCAATTTTAGGTGTTCCTCATGGGCCTTAAAAGTGAGTCTGTTATCCAGCCACAGTCCGAAGTATTTAAAGGTTTCAACCGTTTCAAGGTATAAATTTGCAGCTGCCAGATTTAGAGAGGAGCCGGTGGAATATAAAGCTGTGTTGTTGGCATAAAAATGTACGTTATAATTTGAGGTGGCAGATATTGTTTATATAAATGGTAAATAAAAGAGGGCCAAGAATAGACCCTTGTGGTACACCTGTATTAGTGCAAAGAAAACCAGATTTGAAACCATTGCCAACATTGCTTTGAAAGGAACAAAGTGTCAGTAATACACATTTGCAGAGCGACAAATCTTTATCACATGGTACATCAGGGAACTTTTGAACATGTTTTCTGGAGCTAAGTTAAAGATATATTCACTCAAAGTTTCCATCCACTTAAAAATGTGTTTTTCATCCTGTTTGTACAGTTGAATGTTTGAGCTTCACTCTGCAGAATGATGTATGTGCAGAGTTTGACACTTGAAAGGCTCTTACACATTTTGTCTGCTGAAAGTGAAGAGTTCCTCTGTGTTCATTGAAAATCAGATGTTAAGAACTGGTCCATGTGATTTTAATTGTTGAAATTCAGATATTATACATTCTCTCACAAGCAGAGGGGAATTTATGCTCAAAATAAAGTAGAGATGGTTGCCAGACCTTTTGAGATGATCTCATAGAGTGTATTTAAAGGTGCTCAGTTTGAGATATGCCGTCATCTCCTCCTCCTCCTCAAACATTTATGGCACGGTGGTGCTGCCTTTTTCCAACTAAATAAGAATCAATCATCTTGCCAATATTGCACAACAAGCTACAGCTGAATGTACCTGTATATGTAGCTACAGCTGAATCCAGTCGCTGGATTCGTCTATAGCCTCTGTGTGATATCTGTATTTTGCTGAGTGCTACATCAAAGATACACGTTAAATGATTAGGAATATATGGACTGCTGCAATGCAGTAATCTTCATTATAACCTGACCGATGGAAAAAGGCTGGCTGATGTTACCTTATTGCAGATTTATTGGTATTGGTGCATGTGCAGGCCAATAACTAATAAAAGGAAAATAAAAATTAAACGGTCTCAATTACATATAGTAGCCTGTCCACCAAAGAGCAGTTTATTTTTCAGATGTAAAATGTCAAACTCAGTATATATCTTGGTCATAATTCTTTACATCTGCATTAATTGATTGGGAGCAGCACAGCAAGCTGTAAACTCAACACTGACATCCTGTATTAGCACCCTATAAAGTTCATATGGTGAACTTGTTGCCAAACGGTTTCCTGACATCCTGCAGACGCAGAGCAACACCAACATTAATCTGAAGTCCAATATTCACTCTCCTTTTAGCCGTTTCCACAAACTCTTGGGGGAAATATATTATCTACTCTTTAGCTGCTAAATGCTTCACTAAACAGTAAAGTTGTGGGCTGGAAAATCCAACACAGTGAGCTAAAAGATGCTAAAATGCTCCACAGAGCTGAGAGTGAGTCATTATCTATTCTTATACTGATTAATGCAGCTTTAATAACTAAATTTAAGTTATCATTATCCAAAATGTTTGCTTCTGTTGAGTTGAGTTGAGTTTTTTTGCAGTTGTAATAATTCAAACATCCATTGCTAAAAACAAATGAAGCACATGCGTAGGTCATGGCTGCGTTAAGAGCGGAGTCTGCATTTTTTGTGGTCAATGTCGATATTAGGGATTAAAAAAACGCCTTGATATATCGGCTGATATTCTTCATACAGAATATAGAACATACACATAAACCCAAAAGTGGTTAACGACAAACTTAACAATAAACTTTATTGTCCAAAATGATATCAGGGAAACTGTAAACCTTCACCAATGTTTTTAATAATTAGAAATAACTCTTAAAAAACACAAATAGAGCAAAATATGTGTACATATTGAATTTAAATTAAAAAAACAATATAAAATATACATAAAATGCTGCCTACAAAGCAAACAAATAATAACCTGCATTGTATTCCATTAAAAACAAAAAGAAAAAACATCATACATTATATGCTGATACTGATACAGACTGATGTAGCTGTGATGGGACAGTACAAACCCAATAATATTGGTCAGGCTCTATTTTATTTAAGAATGAAAGCAGAAGCACTTTAAGAAAAATTATGATAAAATGGTAAATATGATACTGTGGACTTTTTGACACTGGTGTTGTAGTAATCTAAATCTGTGGTATCATTACATCTCGAGTGTTTATGGAAAAAGAAAACTAATATCAACCCCTCCACTGACCGGCTGCCATTTACCAATAATACATCTGCTGCCATAACTGTGTGGCATTTATCGTACAGAGGCTGCATCCATCAATATTCCTCCATCAATTAGAAAACTGCACTCAAACTGGACCAAGTGGGATGAAAGAGAGTTAAAATCACTTTGTGGCTCTGATTATGGGATGTGAGATGTTTCTTTTGCCGCTTTGATTTTAAAGCCGATACTCGACAGAAATACTTCTACAGACTAATCATGTGTTCATTCACGACAACTCAGTTAAATGTAAATGGCCTGAAGTACACTTTGACCATTGGCTAGATTGGTACTTGGTGTAATTGGAATGCCAGTGTGTGTGTGTGTGTGTGTGTATGTGTGTGTCCCCAATCAGTCTTGACACAATCACCGGTTCCTAATCAGTGCGAGAGTAATGACCACCTCGGAGTACAATCAGTGTACAAGTTAGTCTGGCAGGAGTGGCTCCAACTTAATGAACTCCCCCGAGTGAACTGACTGAGTCAGCGCGGCTGGATTCAGAGCTCCGGTCCTCTCACGGACTCTGTGCATCCGAAGGCTTCGTCCTCATATTGATTCAATCAGCTGATCTGCAGCTGCACTCTGACAAATGAAGCTGCTGACTAGAACCACACAGGGTTCTTTGGCTTGTCCCCACAGGAGAACCCTTTTTTTTTGGTTCCTGGTCAAACTTTATGTTGGCTTCTAGATGGAAGCCAAAGGGATTATACCTGGAACCCCCCATGAGAGGTTCTACAGAGAACTCTTCTGTAGTGTAATGGTTCCACCCAAAACCCTCGCTAGGCGTTCTATCTACAACCTTTCCACTTTTCAAGGGTGCTAACACGACACTACACAGGGGGTTCTAGTGAGAATCTTTTGATATCCCAGTGGCTTTATCCACCCAACTTGTGGGTTTTATCTAGAACCCATACAGAGGATTCTACTGAGAACCTTTTTGTATTCCAAGGTATTTATCGAGAACACACGGAGGAAGTTCTACTAAGAGTTTTACACAGAATGCACAGAAGGGGTTCTGGTGAGAACCTGCTTAAATTCCAAAGGTTTTATCTAGAACACTGGGGGGTTCAACTGATAACCTTTTTCCCCCCAGAGGTTTTCATCAGGAGTGCACCGAGGGGAACCTTCGTCTGTTCCAAAGGTTTTATCTAGAACACACTTGGGGTTCTAGCAGGAATCTAGGACACATGCAGGCAGTCCTACTGAGAACATTTTTAGATTCCAAGGGTTTTATGTAAAACCCATGAAGGGGGTTCTACTGAGAACCTTTTTATATTCTAAAGATTTTATCTAGAACACATTCAGGGGCCTCTAGGGAGAACCCTCTTATATTCCAATGGATTTATCCAGGACACACAGGGGGTTCTATCAAGAACCTTTCTGTATTCCAAGGGTTTTATCTAGGATGCACCAAGAGGGTTCTCCTGAGAACCCTTTTATATTATAGCACTCATTGAATCATTGATGAAAGAGTTCAAGGATCTCTTTCTTCCAAATCAGGTTTTTTGAGTGAAGAGGGTTCTTAATGGAACCCTTAAGTCTTACAAAGAACCCTTGACAAACTGTTTCTTCAACAAGGGGTTCTTCAGAAGCAAATTGTTCTGGATGGAACCTCTGCACTTCAGGAAGATCCCTTTTTGGAACCCTCCTTTCTCAGAGTGTAGCACTGACATGTTTTCACGCTGTCCTCTCGTCCTCTCCGTGCAGCAGCCTGCAGTCCTCAGTTTTTGGCAGCCCGGACTGTTCACGCTGTTTTGTCCGTCTCGTGCTCGGGGACAGCGAGCCAATGACGAGCGAGGATTAGATTTGTCCAGTCACAACAGAGACGGGCAGCGTGGCAGAAGTGAGTCACTGGCCCTGTGGTGCTCAGTGGTGTCGCCCGGGGGCAGGAGGGGCAGCGCTGGCAGTTAGCACACCACTATCTGCTCCTGCAGACTCCGCTCTTAACCCACAGGCCCTCAATTTCACACAAATTGGAGGGAGACACACCGAGCTGAGGCCGAATGACCCCGATGATAATGAAGGGTTAGCCTAAAAATATTCCAGTTTTATTTAAATTGGTATTAAAATTGTATAAGAATGCTAATGCAACTCTGAATGCCGTCTGTCCCACCTGCTCAGAATTAGAATTAGGATTAGTTATATCATAATAATGTTTATTAGCCGTGCTTGAACCATGACTGTATGGATGACGGTGATGGTTGGCTGGTTTCTCAGTTGGTTCATCACTTTGTCCCAGACGGACATTTTATTCATGTTCCCAGAAGATGAATCCTAATGACTTATGTGATCCCTCTGAGTGAGATGTCTCCATAATCCTGGAGGGACGTGCACAGAAACTCATGTTCCCCTCAGGATGTTTTGACCTCAGTTTTTATTCAGACGCCATCAATTTTTAAAATTTGGTTTATGACCAAGTACCTGAAATTTTAACTCAGTTTCTTTAATCTCCATAGAAGAAAATACAGCTTTACACTCTGAGATAGTGTGCAGTACGTACACTTAAATCAAATTTTGCATCTGGGTGATATGCTAGTTTTTCCTCATTACCTTCTGTGGAGAGCAGATCCATAGTCAGGTGACTATTAAAATAATCATGTGGTAAAGTTTGTCCATGTCAGAGCTCAACAACAAGGCTTCCCAACTTGCCCAGTCTGATAATTGATTAATTGTTGAAGTAATTTGTCTTGACATCGACCGGTCCTGCTTTTCATCGTTTATTATTATACTAAACGGAATATTTTGGAATTTTAGAGATGTTTAAAGACATCATCTTGGACTGGGATGGACATTTTAACTATTTTTTGACATTTTATAGATGCTGCAGCCTTAGTTTAAACATAACGATTAATTTTAGCCTTTGTTGTTATTTAATAACCACTAATAAATAAAACAAATTGTACGGGGGCATGTAAGAATTTACTTCAGGCAAGTGGGTTAGAAATCAACTTGCCTGGACAAGTAAAGAAAAACATTAACACACTAAAGTAGCATGGTAAAACATAGTTGGCACTGGTATTGTTGGCATGTTACTTTATAGCTCAAAGCATCATTGTGCCAAAGAACAGCCTCACAGAGCTGCTATTGTGTCTTTGTACTCAGTCTTGTTAATCAGCATTTTTCTAAAAGAGGTTACAAAATGTCATAAAAATACACTGAAATACAAGAGAAACAAAAGGCCTATAGAGAACTCGTGGAACAATGTGATAAAACGGTAATGGCTTCGTTAGTTAACTTACCGACGTACCCACGGGTGCATGTTAGCATGCTGTGGCTTTAAAAAGTTCAGACATGTAGGCTGGAGGCAGATAATTGACTGTGTCGAAGGTGATGAGTAAAACGTTAGAACTGACCTGAAATTTATTGGCAGGCGGTGGAGGGAGGCGGATGTGGTGGATGTGTCTGCATTCATTAAAAGACCAGCGGCATTTGTCTACAGCAGCAATGATATAGACAGTGAAGAATATGGATTTGAATAATGTTTTCGGCATTTTGTCAAAATGGAAGTCATATTGCATTTTGTATCCTTTAAGTAGCACGATTTGAAAACAATATTAAGATTTGATTTGAATCTTTTTTGGCTCTGAAATCGATTTGGCACAGTGATGCACGGAGGTATAACAGAAACCTTGATATGATTCGCTCACAGCGCGCGCAAACTAGCCCGAGATAAGTGCAAACAAGCAGTTGGCAAGTGGTTCTCTGCCCTGCTGGGCTGCATTTGATTACTACTGCTGCCTTGTTTCATGCTGTTTCTCGTGCATTCTCAGAGAACCTCTCAGAGATTGTTGTGTGAAGGCCCGTAATTAGATGTTCTGGGACTATGGCAACCACTGAAATTCAGAGTGATGTAATCTGTGCTCCATCCTTAATTGCACATGCCATGTGTAGGATGACTAATTTAGCTCAGAAGAGTGAAGAAACTGGAAGCCTCTTTTCACTTTCCAAAAAAAATCAGACCATTTATGGCATTTCTTTGTCAGGCTCTGGCACAGATCGAGCCCCTGTCCTCAGACTCAACAAGTGCCCCCTTGATGTTGATTATATTAGACGATTATTGTTATTATTGCTATTATTGTTGTTATTGGTATTGTTTTTTTGATTAATATAATGAGGGACAGCTACACAAGTGTCTCCTTGCAAATTCAATTTGTCATTAAACTTGCCAGCACTGGGTGGAGTGACTCAACTGGGTGAAACTGGGAAACCGACGTGTGCTGTGTTATTTTAAAAGAGCCATATGTAACAGTTGTGTGTCCAAAAATGAGTAAAGCAGTCCAAATAGCGAGCTGGACCCACAGACGGTATATTAAATAGGTTGAAATCCTAATTAATATATTATCAGTGGTTGAAGCGAGTTGTTTCCCCCCCGCCTCCTCCTCCCCAGAGCTGAGGAAGCTCAGGCAGGCTGTAGGAGCACTGCAGGAGTGCAAGACAAGCGTATCATTGTAATCTGACAATAACAAGCAATGACGAGTGCTTTGTAAGTTGATCAGCTGTTTATAACTGTCAGTTGTCTGTCAATGTAAAGTTCAGCCCGTTATCCTGAAAACAAAAGCCCACTGCTCTGGATGTTATAAATAGAGTCAGTCAGTGAGAATGGCAGTTTTGCATCATCAGGGTAGGAATGGAGAATCTGTGCAGAGCAAACGCTGACCTTGGAATAAACTCTGAGTTTAAATCAGCTCAATTTGAGAGCACATGTGACACCATCAAACACACTCTCATGCAGAGTTAAAGTCTTTTGGTCTTTTAACTTTTCTGGAGTTAAAGCTGAACTCTTAAAATACGAATCCCGTGTGGAATAAAGCACAACTCTCACCTCAAGTTCATTTTAATGTCGACTCTTTCATAGTGAAAACAGTCAGCAATTAAAAGTATGATTCATTTAATGCTTAGGGAGTTAATGTTTCAAAACAAAACATTTTTAGGAGAAAATGACTGCAGAAAACTTCATATTGTGACTACAGATGTCACAATATGAACTAAATGTGACTAAATGTTACAGCAAACATTCACATTTACAACAAATTCCGATAAAGCCAGTTTAACATTTGGTAAATTGTGTGGTCAAATAGAAATAACAAAAATAAGCAAATAGAAGAAGAAAGGAAAAATCTGGACATTTCAACAGAACTGTAAAAAATATATATTATTACCACATCTCTATGATGTAGAAATTGTAGAGATGATGTCAGATTACACTGACAGAAAAACCCTCAGACTGCAACATGGATATGACAACGTCCACAGTGGAACTTTGCACTGGACAATGATGTTGTTGCACTTAAGCAATAAAGCCAGCTAAATATAGATTTAGAAATAATTTTTATGTTTGCACCTGTATTAAAACATGCTTTCACTGGGCCGTACATAGTGTGATTGAAGCTGTTTTTCTTTCAGTAAAAAAGTTATAATAATAAAGAATAATTCTAATAGAAAATTCCAGCCTTTTTGCAGTCTTTGGCAGACTCTTTATTCATTATTTCTAAGATGCTAAATTTTTCAATAAATTACTCTTAATGGCTTTTTACTCGCAAAACTTTTATTGCACTTTTAGCAACAAGATTTTACTCCGCAAAAAGAAAATCTACGTTTCAAATGAACAATCTGCTGCACTTTTAAATCACGATGGTACGACGGTAGAGGGCTCGATGGTGGACGACTCTCAGGCATCGCTGTGGACGGTCCAACCCTATTTGAGAAGTAAAACTGTACTTTTAGTGGCCTCATGAACTGCGTCCAAATGAAGACTTATTGGTGTGGTAACAAAGCTGTAAAGATGAGTAGTGAAATATTACACCACCAAGGAGTGTCCCTGCACACAAGCTGTATTCTAAATGAGGAGATAAACTCCAAAAATCTAACACTTTAAGACTTTTTGTCCAACTCCAGATTGTTCCGTTTTAGAGATAGCCCCTTTTCTTCCGCCCAAAATTTCTGTGCACGTCCCGGGTATTGTATTTTTTTATTTTTTATAGTCTGTCTGGAACTAACACAAGCGTATATTGCTCCGACAGAGGATGTGAATTTTATCACACACAGTGCTACCCTGCATTCCTGAAGTAAGCATGACCGCTATAACAATATCCATGACAGGGGACAGCAGTGAGGAGAAAGAGCAGCATGATAAGAGTAAAGGAGCTATAAAACAACAAAGCATGTCAGGTGTTGTACTTATCTGGCCTTTTCAGAGCCGGGGTGGTTCATCCAAATAAATATTCAGGATCTGACCCGCATGTCGGGATGGCGACTTTCAGCCGAATGAGAAATATGTTTGGGGAGTGTGTTGTGTGAGCTGACCAGCAGAGAGAGGTGGTCTGACAGCAGCCTCCTGCGAATGAAGACGGATGAGAAGCGAAGAATCTCCCTCTGTTCCTGTGATATGGCACAGTAAACAAGAGGCCACCTCCGAAACAAACACCGAGAGACAAAAAAACAACATATTCAACACATTATATTAAGTGCAGATCCGCTCACGCGAAAGTACATAAAACCTGAGAGCGGAGAAGAATTCTATCAATTATTTGATAAGGGATCTGGAGTCGCACACAATTTCACACAGAGGGAACTGCAAAGTGAACTTGTGATTTATTTTTGGTGGTTCTCCTCATGTTGTGAGAAATAGACCTCTGCTGGAGCAACTGGACAGCGGCGATACAGAGAGCGGCAGGAACTCTGGAGTTTAATCATATTAATGGTGATGGTATGACTGAACCTGTGCAACCATGTTTTTACACACTCTGCCTAGAGACTCCTCTATGCCTGCTTTTATTCACTGCCTGGCCAAAAAAAAAAGAAGTCACACACTCTAATATCTCGTTGGACTGCCTTTACCTTTGAGTACGGCACACATTCACCATCATTTCGATGAGCTTATGCAACGTCACAACATTTATTTCTGTCCAGAGTTGCATTAATTTTTCACCAAGATCTTGTATTGATGATGGGAGAGTCAGACCGCTGCGTAAAGTCCCAAAGATTCTCAGTGGGGTTCAGATCTGGACTCTGTGGTGGACAATCTGTGTGAAAATGACGTCTCGTGCTCCCTGAACCAGTCTTTCACAATCTGAGCCCCATGAATCCTGACATTGTCATCTTGGAATATGTCCGTGTCATCGGGGAAGAAAAAAATATCCATTGATGGAAAAACCTGCTCATTCAGTATATTCAGGTAGTGACTAACCTCATGTTTTGGACTCATAACGTTGCTGAACCTCGACCTGAGCAACTGAAGCAACCCCAGATCAGAACACTGCCCCCACAGGCTTGTACAGTAGACACTAGGCATGATGGGAGCATCACTTCATCTGCCTCTCTTCTTACCCTGATGCCCCCATCACTCTGGAACAAGGTAAATCTGAACTCATCAGACCACATGACCTTTTTTCCATTGATCCAGAGTCCAATCTTTATGCTCCCTCACAAACTGAAACCATCATCTTCCTTGAAGATGATGGTTCACCACTATCCTTCCAGGTTTTAAAAATGTGTTGGACAGTTCTTAACCCAGTTTTAGTAGTTTTATTAATCTCCTTATTTGTTTTTTTTTGTTTCTTTGTCCACGACCACAGGATATGGCTTTGGACGTGGTCGTTTAAGAAATGAGAAGCTGCTCACTGCATCAGTTAGGGTTCAATAACTTGTCAGCTGAAACATATTAATCACTGCAGTAATTATCCAATGAAAGGATCTCACCTGTTTGATTGGTTTACTTAAGATAATCCACGTTGATTCACTTGGTGGGTGTAGTTTGGTAGACAGAAAATAGTTCCTACATGAAACTGCTAAGGATCTTGTGTAACAAGGTCATGATTTCTGGAAAGCGACATTGCTGCAGAGTTTTTCAAATGCATTTTTTGGCGCTTTGAGCACCACAAGCTGAGTGCCATCTATTTCCATAATACTGGAGAGAAGGCAGACATCTTTACAGCCGATATCTCTAAAACTTGGCAAGATAAATAGCACTGCAGGTAAGAATTAAAATGTGTATTCCTGATTTCGGGGTGAAGTGTCCCTTTTAAACACTAATTCAACTGAGTAAATGACTAGAGACCATCCTAACCTGCTCTGTGGCTGCTGTCCATTTAATCTCATTTACTGAACCTGCTAATTTGAACCCTGGGGATTGAAACCACAAACAAACGTGTCCAGCCTTTGTGGTTTGATCCACTTTCAGTCAAATTGTGGTGATATTTGAGCAACATGGACCAGTGACAGAATTTATTGATATTTGGACATGGATGTGTGACATTACTGTGAAAAGTAATCCAGACATATTCACCTGATCCATGACAAACTCTTGACTACAGCTCTGACTTTAACTGTTTCTTCATTAGCTCAGCTGTGGTTCAGACCAGCAGAGAGAATAAATCAAGCCTTGTGAGCACAGTAAAGTGAAGGAAGACGTGCTGTCAGCCACCTGAAAGAGGCTTGTTTAGTTTTTCCCTCACAGGTTTTACAGTTTGTGGCGCTGCTGACAAAAAAATGACAAGTCACCAGAATTATCCAATGAGAGAGCGACCTGTCAGTCCATGTGATTTCATGCTCGGTTTGTTTATGAATAAAGCAGTGTGAACCCCAAGTGCACTGAACTGAAATACTGAATTCTTTGGTCTGGGGATTGGAAACCAAATTACAGTTCAGCGAACAGCCACAAAGCTGCTGCATGTTCTAATAAGTTGTTCTTGGAGGTTCAGCTCATGTTTGATCTTTTTACTTTTCAAATATGAACATCTCTTTTAGTCATAATTTTTAATAAAATTACACGGTTTTGTCTTGTGCACGATGGATGCAATGAGTTTTTTTGCAACACTAAACATGATGTTTTTAAAGCACAGTTTTTTTCAGTGCATCACCTAATTTATGAAGCAGCTGTGTCAAAGTTAAACAGTTTGTAATATTTTACACCTGGTAGCACGTCTGAGCATCTCCACTGGAGCAGTATAAAGTTGATGAGGAACAGCTCCACCTAATTTTCAGAGCAATGTCAGAGCTTGTGGAGGATATGTGGTGACGTCCCAGAAGACCAGAGATCATTATTATCATCAGTAATACTGCTACACATCATATTAGTTATTTTTCAAGTTTTAATTAAATGTTTCTCAGGGGAGATCGACGCCACCCGCAAGACGAGGGTCACTGAATTTTTTAGGCTGTGCAAGGTAGCTCTCATTACAATGTTGTGAACCACACTAGCAGTGGTTTTTTACAGGTTTACCTTATATATTTTTATATCACATTGAATAGATTTTAGTTGGATTTTATGTTAGAAAATTGAGTTCTTTGGCTCAATAGCATTAAGCTCTTTATTACCTTTCTTTAGTCATACCCAGGAGTGGAAGTAACTAATTTTTTTTGGGTGATTATACTTTTACGATTAGATTTTCAAGTCTGTACTTTAATTAATACATGACACAACTACTAATTTAACCAATTAAAAAAGTATGCATGGATATTTAAGCAATAGTCATGGCAGTAATTTCAACCTTGACATTGTTTTGTCTGGCAGAGCCATTTGTTGAATCAGGAAACTTCACAAAAAAATCCCAGAAAAAAAGTAAAAAAGAAAAGTTTGCAACTCTAGTTTGGAGAGGTGACCGTGACCAGTGAGCAGGAGGAGGACAGAC
>JAJHUR010083871.1:0-36283 GCA_027495735.1 Lutjanus campechanus | reverse complement strand
GTTTGTTTATGAATAAAGCAGTGTGAACCCCAAGTGCACTGAACTGAAATACTGAATTCTTTGGTCTGGGGATTGGAAACCAAATTACAGTTCAGCGAACAGCCACAAAGCTGCTGCATGTTCTAATAAGTTGTTCTTGGAGGTTCAGCTCATGTTTGATCTTTTTACTTTTCAAATATGAACATCTCTTTTAGTCATAATTTTTAATAAAATTACACGGTTTTGCGATGGATGCAATGAGTTTTTTTGCAACACTAAACATGATGTTTTTAAAGCACAGTTTTTTTCAGTGCATCACCTAATTTATGAAGCAGCTGTGTCAAAGTTAAACAGTTTGTAATATTTTACACCTGGTAGCACGTCTGAGCATCTCCACTGGAGCAGTATAAAGTTGATGAGGAACAGCTCCACCTAATTTTCAGAGCAATGTCAGAGCTTGTGGAGGATATGTGGTGACGTCCCAGAAGACCAGAGATCATTATTATCATCAGTAATACTGCTACACATCATATTAGTTATTTTTCAAGTTTTAATTAAATGTTTCTCAGGGGAGATCGACGCCACCCGCAAGACGAGGGTCACTGAATTTTTTAGGCTGTGCAAGGTAGCTCTCATTACAATGTTATGAACCACACTAGCAGTGGTTTTTTACAGGTTTACCTTATATATTTTTATATCACATTGAATAGATTTTAGTTGGATTTTATGTTAGAAAATTGAGTTCTTTGGCTCAATAGCATTAAGCTCTTTATTACCTTTCTTTAGTCATACCCAGGAGTGGAAGTAACTAAATTTTTTTGGGTGATTATACTTTTACGATTAGATTTTCAAGTCTGTACTTTAATTAATACATGACACAACTACTAATTTAACCAATTAAAAAAGTATGCATGGATATTTAAGCAATAGTCATGGCAGTAATTTCAACCTTGACATTGTTTTGTCTGGCAGAGCCATTTGTTGAATCAGGAAACTTCACAAAAAAATCCCAGAAAAAAAGTAAAAAAGAAAAGTTTGCAACTCTAGTTTGGAGAGGTGACCGTGACCAGTGAGCAGGAGGAGGACAGACTTCAGGATGACAGGATGTTCTTCATTATTTCCAACCATCACTCAGTATTTTGATGATGAGATATTAATGATTTTATCGTGACTTTACTGTGAACGTGTTTTGATCGATAAGCGGTATCAGTAAGACCCGTATCAGTTAATTCTTAATGATACCTATCCCCACTCGCTCTGGAATTTCTTTGTTTGAGTCTAACATCAATGGGTGGTAGAGGTGAACAATTAATTTAAATTTTATTGAGACCGTAAAATGGTCTATAGCAGTTTTTAAATGCAGGAGGTGCAATATTTGATTAAAAAAACTTTTTTTTGTTTTATTATTGTGGTGCTGCAGAGATGTGCTGACCTACACATCAGATTCTAGAGTTAACAAAACATCCTTGTAAGGCTACAAATAATTATTATTTTTATTATCAATTAACCTGTTAATCATTTGTCCAATTAACTGATTAGTTGCGTGGTCCGTAAAATGTCATGATCATGTTGATCGACGGTTCCCAGTGTCCTCAAATGTCTCAAAGATAATTCAGTTTATTGTCAGAACAGAGTAAAGAAACCAGAAAATATTCACATTTGAGGAGCTGAAATCAGAGAATTTGGACAATTTTCTTTAAAGAAAAGGATCTAAACTGAGTAATCGATTTTCAAAATAGTTGCCAAGTCATTTAAAAGTTAAGAACTAATTGATTTAGCAACAGATCATTGCAGTTCTACATCGTTTGGTACAGATCGCTGCAAAAACCAGACCATTGATGTTTTTCAATGAAAATGAGAATAATTATGTAACAACGATCATTCCCTTTAATAATGCAAATCGTATTGCAATCGCAATTTCAGTAAAAAATAATCACAGTTAGATCTTTTTTCTAAATCATTCAGCCTGAATAGGTGGAGTCAATAAGGGTGAAGCCAGAGGACATAATGTTCATAACACTACTAATACAGCTAATACAAACTGGGATGGCACAAGGGTCTCTATTGAGATTAAAGGTGTGAAGTTTATTGTAGATGACTGATTCCTCTTTCACATGGCATTTATTATTTTAAAAGAATACCAGTCGGCTACAGCTCGTATGAACATCACAGGTAAGCCAGGTGTAATGGCCAACAAGGTTAATTAAATCTGTCTAGACCACCTTACTTTGGCTTTTCTTTTTCACAGTGAGAGCTTAAAGCTTCACAATACTGGCTGCCCGCTCCCTGCTTTACTTTTCACAGGCGTTCAGTCTAACATTAGTTAGGCAGCAGAAACTGTGGTGCTTTAGCTTGGCCTGTGGAGGATTACCTCAAACAGTGAGTCTTTTTTTTTCTGCCTGCTGAGCAGCTCTGCGTCCAAGAAATGTTTGTAGAACAAAAATTATAATTAGCTTCTGTTTCCTTACCTGTTTTTTCAACACTTTAAAAAAAGCCGGCGTCTGAGCAGCAGCTCGAGAGGAATCGTCTGGTCTTCCAGGGTTCCTACAGACTAGTTTTCAGGGTTAGTGGAGTGAGTTCCTGTCAATCACTGACAGAAAAGTTGTGCTTGGCAGTTGGACAGAAAGGCTGTGAAAACAAAATGTGCCCCGCCGCTCTGCAAGTTGGAAATATTTCTTTAAAACTAAAAGATTGTGTCAGTGGTGTGTGAAAGCACACTGCTTTTCCTTCTGATCTAGTCTGAAATAGAAACATTTCTGTGCCCTTGCTTTAATAGCTTTTTATTCCTTCCCCTGGCCCAAAATAGATCTACTTGTTCATGGAGTTAGTTCCCACTCTGACAGGTTTTAGGTTAAACTGCAGATTTAAAGCCGGCCCATCTGGAGCCACAATAAAAGCTCTTTTCACGAGGGAACGGGGCCGTGTGGGGTGAACGAACACGTCTGTAGAGGGACAAAGAACGTCATATTTTCATATTTCCAAGGATTTAAAAAATTCATATATTACTGGCCTCGCTATATGCATTGATGTACACACAACCCACTGAAGAATGAAACACTCCACACCTGTTGTGTTCCAAAAAAACAAACAAAAAAAAACTGTGCAGTTTGAACTTAAAAGACCCTACATGTAGAGGCTAAAGCGTTGTCTTTTAATCCCTACAAGTTTTCACTCTTTTATTATTTACACTCACACAAGCCTGATAGACACACACACATGCACAAACAGGACATATGCCACATGCATGTAGTTCTGCAGGGCTCAGGTCATGTGAACTGGCAAAAAAGGGGGCATAACAGAAAGGTGCAGAACCTTTAAATGAATAACCGTAACACAGGCCTGGGGGATGTAGCTGAAAAACCCATCACGATAGTGAAGTTTTGTATCAGACGATATCAATAATTATTGATCATATAGGTCGTGACTGACAACATGTTGTCTATTCCAAAGGGTGGAAGTAACTACGGTGATAAAATAAGTTTGTTGTTTTATCACTGGGTGATAGAAATAAAATCACATATGATGATATTTTTGACCAAATACGGTGATATAATGACTATCGTTGCTCTCACAAAATATCAGGGTTGCCAGTTTTGGGGGATTTTCCCCAATAGGTAGTTGAAAATGCTAACGATCAATTAATCATGAATAATTAATAACATACATAATGCATGTTTTTTTCTAATTTTTTAATATTTTCATTATTTTCTCTTTATTTCTTTGCTTTTTCTCTCATAATGTAAGTTTAAGTATCCTTATTTAACAAATACCTTAGACAGAAAAGCAATGTCAAATTATTGCCATTTCTTGATTAACTATCAATTAATCAAAATTGTGGAAAATCTCAATCCGTGTTTCCCAAAGTCCAACCTGCGGAGGTCAGGCGGGGTAAAGCCACTGCAGGGGGGTAGATGACCAGGGAAAAACTTGGAGTGAAAATAAGATGAATGAATATGATTTATGATGGGAGGATAAAGAAACAAGACTTTGCTGATGCAATCATGCAGACCTTTATTTTACTAAAATATTAACCAAAATGCAGGGTGGGGTGCGTGAACATTTTTTTCAGCTTCTGAAGTGGTTCATGGCAGAAAATGTTTGAGACTCACTGATCTGAGCCGTCATCTGTATTGATCCCCTGCAGGGCTGAGGCCACACGTCCCATCATTATCAGTTTTATTAAGTCCTTTAACCAGTAATTCAAACTTCTTTTCTTTACAATTCATATATTCATAACACATCAGAATACAAAATGAAACGAAAAATTTATTTTTCAGTGGAACATTTTTCAGTGCCAATAAACCATTTTGCAAAAGTGTTTCAAAGCCAATGTTTCCTTCCTACAGTTTGGATTTTGTTTCCAATGCCAAATTTAATTAGCGTATTCAGGTATTAAACATAAAAATGTTGCTGCAGTCCGTTAATTATTTGTTATTTTCATTTTTTAAAAGTCAACAGAATGCAGGAAGTCCCTATTTTTGAGGTCTCAAAGTTGGCAAAGTGTTTTTTAAGTGGCATTTAAGTTGAAACGGTTCCAATTCCTGGTTTAGATTAAAACTTTTATTGGACAACAACTACCACAACTCTGTAATAAAACCACAAACGGAACTAGCAGCTATTTAAAGGCATGTAGAGGACAAAAATGTTTCTAGTAAGTTGGGCAGCCTATGTAGCATTGTTTAGTCCACTGGAAGGGCACTTCAGAAGGCATTTTGTCACTTTTTATCTACCATAGGGGGCATCTATGAGGGAATATAGGAGGGTGACTGCCCCACTTGAACCCTCCTCGAGTCCACCAGTAGTGGCAAGTTCTCTGTTCCTGTTGTGCATTACATTGTTCCACAATAACGCCTACAACGCCACAGTAACAAATCAAGCAAAACTGGTGTGTCTACTGACATGTTTGAATTGCATTAAATATTTACAACTCATATACTCAGAATTAGAAAGTACTGACACAGCTGATATTATTTGGCTACCCGCTGTCAAATCTCAGATGATGGAGCTTCACACCAGCACTTGTACCAGAGACCGCAGATGGTTCAAAGAGATCCTTTGTTTGATGTGGACCCATGTGGATACAAACCGAAGCAAAACTTTGTCTGTATTTGTATGAATTTAAGCACTCGACTGTTTTCGCAATCCTTGTTTATTAGCCCCAAACACCCAGCAGCTGTTCTTCCTTTAGCATGGCAGTTTGGCCGAAGCTGCAATAACAGAAAATATGTCTGTGTATCTGTTTGACTGACAGCTCAGACAGACGGATTCTATAACTCTTCAATAGTTTCACAGTTTTTGCAGCATTTCCTTCACCTTCTGCTGCTTTTTCTCTGCAAGCGCACAGTTTCATTCTACATCTGTGTCTCCCCATTCACATCTTTTTATTGACGCTGAATACACTCGAACCGCCTTCAAATTTTGCTCGGCAATTTGTCTGAATGCACCATTCAGGTTCCAATGAAGACATCCACGTCAAGCATTTATCGAGTAATAGTGCTGAAAGGTATTATCCAATCAAGGTCAATTATCAGCACAATTATTGTCTATTCATTAGCAGTGAACCTGAGGTCTGGTGCAGACGAGAAGGCTCAGAAAAGAACTCGGAGACACTAGATTCATAAACACTGCGTAGCCACTGAATTTACAGGGATTCAGTCTTGTCAGGAGAGCTCCGGGCTGAATTTATCATCCTATACGTGGGTGACCTTGGGGAGAGGTTTACCAGTAGATTTGGGGAGGGAGCTGAGTTGGATAAGGAGGCACTTAAGCATGCAGAGACACTGTGCTACAGAACTCTTTCATTTACAAGTTCTGTTTTTCACACCTTGCTATAAATAAAGGGATTTGGGGGAAAATCTTCCCTCTGTACCGACTATATAAACTGATTTAATTAACTTTTACGGATTTTACGGCTATCATCCCCTGGTTCCTCAGCAAACCCTTTACAGCTTCACAAATTTGGCTTTGACAAACTAACATTTCACTGTTTTTCTTTTTTTTTTTAGTTGACCGTAGTTGAACTCTGAAGTTGTATTCACTGGTTTGTAAAAGTTTTTATTGATGTGTCTTGACCCTAAGAGGAGGAAAAACATGTTATGGCTTGATTCAGACCCACTTTCATTATCAGAGGCCGCCACTTGTTCCTCACACTCATCAGAGAGGCGCAGTGCTTCATTTTCAAGCTGCCAAATCACAGACAGGCGTCACCGTCCATAATCAGTCTGCTTTGCTTGTGTTGAATTTTTTGCTCAATTATGTTTTCTTTGGTGTTGGGATTTGGTACAGTGTTAATATGATTTTTTTGGTGACCACACTGTGATAGGATTGAAGAACAAAGAGGAGTAAATGATAGTAACAGGTCTGAGTTTCTGTGATTCAGTGTTGTCATGTAATCCTCCCCTATAATCCTGTTTGCTGTGATAATTTCTAAGATAATTGAGTTCTCATGAGTAGGTGACCAATTAGGGCTTTTCCATTGTCCTCGCCGGGTCGAACCACGCTGTATTGATTTGCATTTCCATTACCAGTTATAACAGGCAGAACTCTGTTGAGTTCGCCCCACATGGACCATCTCCGAGTGAGGCCAAAGGAGGGCTGCACAACTAATCGAAATTGCAATATGGCCAAGTGCAATGTCCAAATTGTTTTTGAAAAGGAAAACTGTATGAGAAAACAGCATTATAATGAGGTACTGTAGTGCTGCAGAGATGACCGGGCCTAAAAATCTTGTTCTCCAGATGAAAGAAAACATGTTTGTTTGGTGCCGACCTCAATAAATATCATATCACCATGATTTTAATATTGTTTTTTTTTTCAGTGAACATGAAAATTAGCATGCAGATCTGATCCTTTCCACTGGTTGTATTGCATATTGCGATTATAATTTCAGTCAAAATAATTGCAACACAACTTTTTTACCAAATCATGCAGCCCTTAGGCGAAGGTGTTCTCGATCCGCCTCCAAGCACGTAACGTTTCGCCGACCGCAGCCAACACATGACGACCTCCTTTCCTCCCCCTCAAACAACCATGTCTTGCAAGACTTCACTCATGTCTGTGCAGGAGAGCAGAAAGAAATGTGTTTTTAAAGGTCTCTGTGTGTTTATCTCGCAGTACTTTTGTAGCTTCTAACTGAATCTCTGTGGTTTGAAGTTTTAGTTTCTGTCCTGAGTTTTTTGTTTGTACTTTCAGGCGTCTGCTTTGTTGAACTGTTTCATGTTCACTTTGTGCTGAATACGAGTCGTGTTACGTTACTGCTGATGAAAACTAAGGGGTGGGAATCACCAGAGTGCCTATAACAAGATATTATCACAAAGTTTAAGTCATGATACAATATTATTTCAATATGATGAGTATTGTGATAAATTGTGATACAATGCAATTTCTGACCTTTTTTAGCAGGTTGTTTATTTAGTTTATTTATCCCTGGTTGTTGGGCTGACGGTGCCTAGTTGGAAAATTTTAACATGACCCTATCCTCCTCTAAAATCTTATTTGCTGTGTAATAATAATTTCTAATCTAACATTGGGTGGCCTGTGCATCCTGGAAAGATTTGTGTCCACTTGTTCCTCTGTCCAAACAGAGCTCCCTCACTATTAAACGTCCCTGTGCTCTCACAAAGAGGCCGACTGACTCTGCCCCGCGAATGCCTCTGTATTTAGCCTGATTTACGATATCGTTTTGCAATAAAGGCCAGTGTGAGGGGAAGAGATTCATTAAGGAGCCCAGTTTATGTTTTAGAGAAGTCCGGAGGGGCCGTGGGAATACTGATTGGCACACAGATATGTGCTTGTCTCATCCTCCCAACCTGAGCCAAAAGCTCTCAGTCCCTTTCCCCTCGAGCCATGTGCACTGGATGGCACAAAGGCGGCGTTGTTCTCTGCTCGCAGGATGCCCAGGCTTCTTCTTGCCACTCAGTCTGCAGTCTCCTGCTGTGATAACACCGTTGCAGACATATCAGGCCTCCTCGCAGCACCTGGAGGCCCTTCTCAGCATCCTTTAATGACATCCCCGCTGACCCTCCCAGCCACTAACAGCGGCGCCTATTTAGGTTCGTCTTTTCCATCCACGGCTTTACCAAATAGGCCAGCGGCACGGCGCTGCAGTGTTTACTCTTCATCGGTCGATACTCTTTAATCCCCGAGATGATGCTTTCTCTCATGAACTCAAAATAGCTCTTCCTCCTCCCCAGTGAAGCCACAGGCCCATTACTCTTTATTAGCTCTTAGCGTCTTAAATGTGGCCATCCATTAGAGGCGAGGGAACAAACATCCCCAGCAGGTCCCTCAGCAGCCTGCCAGCGACAGCACACACACACACACACACACACACACACACACACACACACACACACTTATCCTAATTTAAACTGACCCGTAATCAAGAGCAATTATTGTGCATTGAATTCAGCTCATCTGAAGGATAAAGAGGAGTCACCTGTGTAACATGTTTCCAAACTTTGTGTTGTGGTCCTATCTCCCTCCGCCATGACTCTTACTTATCAGCTAGGCGGAGTCCACAGACCTCTATCTGCCTGAATGATTTCTTTTCTATAGAGGCTGGCATGAAGTAATACCATACTGTGTCATGTATTGATTCTTCCCCCAGTCCCTCTTTCTTGAATTTCTTGGTGGCTCAAAAGCATAAATCATCCGCAAATGATCCTTGAAGGAAATATTGTAATTATTATTCTTGACGCACGGTCACAAATTCAATAGCCCTTATTAATTGAACATGGTGAGAAATATGATGTGGGTAATTCAATGGGACTAGAGAGCTTTCTCTCATCCCTCATGTTTAAGACGCTTCTGTTTGGCATTCATAGCAAAGCTCAGAATGATTCAGGGTCGGGATGAGGGTCAAAGGGAGTGTAATTGTAAACCTCGACAAAGAGCGTTCCCTCTGTCAGCTCTGCAATATGATTAGCTGTTTTCTGTTCTTAGTGAACCACAGTTAGACTACCGATGTCAGAAAACCCTTTTGTATGGGATCCTTGTATAGAGATTATTATCTCTGCCAGGCCTAATGTGTGTGTGCGTGAGTGTGTGAGACCTGGAGCTTGTCTGCAGCTAATCTTGCACACTACGGGACTGATGATGCCCAAATTTTTTGTGCACATTTATGACTGCATTGTGACAAAATACAGAATAATGCAATATATTCTGTATATTCTGGCCTTTTTGTTGGGGGGGGGACTAGGGGTCTCTGTTTTTGGTTTGTTTTTGTTTTTTGTATTCCTTGTGTATCCAGAACAAGAAAACAACTTAAAAGATGTAAGAAGACGAAAACATTGTAAATTGATTTTAACTTAAAATTTAGGCTTGTCTTGCCTTCCTTAAATTTTACAAGACAGTTTGTTTTGAATCATTACAAATTTACCTCAACTTGTCTTTTCAAATTCAGTAAAATTTTAAGGCTGCTCAGACACTTAACTTTTTAAAAGTTTAAACAAATAGTTATTTTTACCGTGTAGCTACATGTAACTTGTTACACATAAAGAAATTATCAAATAAATGTAATTGTAAGCCGTTACAGTTTCTGAGAAAGAATCCAATGGCTTTATTGTCACATGCAAAAATAAACTAATTAAATCAGTGCATGAAACCTTTAGTTTGCTACCTGCTGCTCTCAATTGTTCTAGAAACTTGCGTTGAACAGATAAAAAAATGAAAGAAAAGAAAGAAGAACAAGATGACTGAGGTAGTCAAGGTGATAAACAATATAAAAACAATATGTGCAGTAAAGACGTGCAGTATAAAAACTGCGGGTACAGTATAAAAAAGTCAAAACCATAGGGGAATCTGTAATTGAATATATAATGTTTGAATTAATTACAGTTTTTAATCAAAATGTTACATCTGAATATTTGGGTTGCCTGGCAGAGATCTGCTCTCTTCTAGTTTAAAAACAGGATCTCTGAAGAGAATCCAGGTATCACAGGAACAGCCTCCTTTCCTCTAACACTTTGGTCCTTGTTGCTCACCATCTACTTTTGCTTCTGCCTATTGAGCTTTCTGTCCTTGTTCCTCACTTCTTGTCTGTCTTGACGTGTGTGTGATGAAGCAGAAAGACAAGCAACCGACCGGCCAGCAGCCAGGCAGCCACCCAGGCGGCCGTTCACTCCTGTGTCCACCCATATTATTACAGCCAGGAGTGGGCCGCAGGAACGTGGCCTCTCCCTCCCTGGTGTCCTCCATTGTGGCTGTTCATTTACTCAGCCTCTGTGAGTGTGAAGGCTGCTCCTCGCTCCGCCAGTCCTATTCCAGCTCTACATATCCTAGCGCAGAGCCGCGGTGATGGGATGAGTGAGCCTGTATGAGGCTGGGTATAGGAGGGGTGCTGCTTGGCTAGTTAACACTCATGTGGGACCTGCACACCTCTACACAGCCGTGTCTGACAGAAAAATGGCTGACTGCTAACCTCACAAACTGGAAAGCTTAAATTGATGCTTGAACTGATGCTGGGATTGCATGTGAAAGAGTGGAATAAGTGAAAACCAAACTAATTAAAACTGAAGCTTTGGTAAGGATATTAAAGTATATACTGTGTACTGCATTAGAGACTGGATTACACAGAAAATATACCAGCGCGCACCGAGATGTCAAATCCATTTCTTCTCAGAACTTGAGATAGTCGTCCACTGAGCTGTGTTATGGCCAGAACTGAAGTCCGTGAGCCCGTTTACACCTGGCATTAAAATGTATCTCCGCATGTGTCTCCAGGGGACGGCTTGTGATCGGTTCTCGCTTCCACTTCCACTTACTTTGTGTGCAAAAACACAGCTACATTATTTATGTTTGCAAAGACCAAATGCAATGTTGTTTTTTTAACGGGCGGCTCGACAGTAGACGCCAGCACGCTGGATCAAACAGACACATGCAAGAATCACTTGTAAGAACAGATCTGTTCTTAAGTGGTGTGTACGAGTGACTGAATTTTCACATATTTATATACCTGTCATAGAATCATATGCAGTTAGTTTGCTGTTATCCAAACCAAACTTTTTTCACTAATGATTGTACATTTCATCAGTTTGAAGACATTTAGAGTTTGAAAAATAAATTACACTTCATAGTCGTGTTGACATTATCCTGTTTGACCGCATTTCAAATTATAATAGAATTATAAATTTACACATCAAGCCTGTCATCATTAATTTAACGATGTATTATTACCTGCTCTAAAGTGAATTGGCCGTATATCTTCACATGCAGGTGTGTGAAATCTCTGTCCAGGCAAACATCCTCACTTATTCTGTCCTCTGTCTCCGTGACGGAAACTTCCCTGGACCCCCTCCTCCCGCTGCAGTCATTGATCGCTTTGCTGTAGCGAGACTTTTTTTTTTCTTTGAAGCCATGTTCATATTGCGACGTTTCTTCTTTATTTCAGTGACAGTCCGACCCTCAGGTAACACGGCATGAACAAAGCTCGTTTGTCCTGTTTCTTTGTTTTACCAAGCATTTAATTCCACTGCTGATGCTGTTAAAGTGACAGATTTTCCTTTTTGAATTTCTGAAAGCAGGACCTCAAACTCTGAACTCATAGAGTTATTCTTTTTTACTCTTTGATGCCATTTTCATAAATTAACACTTCCTGGCATACGGGGCAGGAAGTGTAGCCTTATATGGTGTTATTGGGGCGTTAATTATGCTGATTTACAAGTTTCATGCACGTGCACTCAAATACAGTGGATCATACACACAGGTATCTGAAACTACAAGCGTTTGCTGAATCTGACATGACATGTTTGTATGAGCCCTACATACAAAAAGAGTAAGAAAAATTTAAAATAATGCGAAAATATTCTTGCATGAGGCCCAATGTTTTATTCTTCATGTATAACATTTGCCAAATTTAAAAGAAGGCCAAAACAATTAAGAATTTGTCATTGACAGTGTTTCACAAAGTTTATACAGTTTCTCCTCACATAACAACTCATAAAATTTTGAGCTCATGATGTTAGGTAAAAATGGAGGCGCTAGAGGGATTAGGATTAGCAAAATCATATGTGAACTGTAGATGCCTGTACAAACTTTCATGACAATCCATCTCTTAGTTGTTGAGACATTTTATTCTGGGCCAACGTGATGGACTGATTGACTGACACTGCCAACCATTAAAGCGACGCCACCATCCTGTATAAAAATGACAATAACTAGTCATGTGCAGACATGCAGGGCTTTCACAGCGCACATTCACTTGCTGTAACATTTAATGAAGCGCTCATTAGGGGTGCCAAAATTAATCGTTTCTAAGATGCATCGCGATGCGGACGTGGACGATGAACTTGCATTGATGCAGTGACAGAACATAATCGATTATAGCGTAGAGAATTTCCGTTTTGATTTTCCTGCCGCGGCTGGACAATAAAGTTCTGATATTCAAAATAACTTCCTGGTAGCAACCAGCGCCATAGCAACCAGCACAAGCGTATTATCGCGGAGGGAGGTGACGATCAAGAGCAAGTGATAAAAAACGCACTTGTACTTTCAAAGCAGACCTCTGGGCACATTTCAGTTTTGATGAACTTGCTGGGAAGCAGGAACTGGACAAGACACACGCTGTGAGTAAAGTCTGTCACACAAAAATCAAACACATTGAAAATAACACTAACTTGAGACAACACGTTAGCCATTTTCACTCTGAGAAGCTAACGTTAACGCCTGGCGCTATTAAGAAAACAGCAGACCCCGCCCAGCCAAAATGAGACGCTGTTAACTTAAATTTGAGATAGGGAAGAGAATCACCCAGTCTTTCCCTGTCGATTAAACTAATTTATAGTTGTCGACTAGTATGAACAACATCGTTTACCTGGAGCTGACGTTAGCTGCCAGCCTGCTACACAGCGCAGCTGCTCTGCATGCAGGTTGATGTCAGTGTATGTGCTTAATGTGGTCACACATCACTCTAGTCGAGTGGTTATGTATCAGATTATTCTGTCTCAGCCTGCATTCAACTTTATTTCCGTTTTCTATATCAAAACATTGCGAAATCGCGCCGGTTTTACGAGCTGTAATCTGTCCGCGGGGCGGCGCGGCGACGCGCGCTGGCACGCGCCTGCCGCCGCAGGTGTGGGGCTTCTCCATAGAAAATAATGGGGGCGGCTGTTTTGACGCGCGGTGTCCGCCGGCGGTGTTTCACCTTGTGTTTAGCCTTGAATCTGATAATTAAAAACATCCGGGAGTGGGTGGGATGCGGCTGCAGCCCCGACTAATGGCCGGCGGCTGCATAACACCTTAGAGGCAACTGGCATTGTACATGAATAAAATATTGATAAATAGTTAAACCGACTAGTATTTCTGGTGCCGACTAGCGAGGGTGGCGACGTTTAATCGTGTACATCCCTGTGTCTGTGGTAAGGCTGCAACTAACAATTATTTTCATCACATCATCATTTCATTATTTTCATCACAGGTTAGATCTGTAAAATGGTGAAAAATGTTGAGCATTGTTTTCCAAAGCCCAAGCTGACGTCCTAAAATGTCTTAGGTCCAAAACCCAAAGATATTCAATAAATCAGACAATATTTACATTTGAGATGGTAAAATCAGAAAATTTGGACACTTTATGATAAAAAAAATGTCTCAAAACCATTAATCAGTTATCAAAATAGTTGGTGATTAATTTAATAATGGATTAATAATCAATTAATTGTTGCAGCTTTATTAGCAGTTACTCGAGCAGAAGACAGTTGCTAGAAGCTGCAGCCTGACTGCAGAAGTATTATTTTGGTTTTTGAGGATGGAAAAATTTCACATGAATACAGGTAGGCTAGACCTATACAGTTTATTTATTTTACAATTTAAGTCTTTTATGTTGTTGATTTCTGAAGCACTTTCTAAACAATAAAAAAGGGAGATCATATTTATCTAACTGCTTGTATTCATTGATGAAAAAGTTGCCATGTGCAGTAATATTGAAAATTGAGGATGCAATGCATCGTGATGCATCATGATGCATCGTGGAATTGAATCGAATTGTTGACAAGATAATTGTAATGGAATCGTGAGACCAGCGCCCATCCTCTGTGTTTGTTGGATGCTGTAATCACTGAGGCCTCATCAGTGAGAGGTCCTGACAGCTGCTCCATGAGGAAAACACAGCCCCAACCACAGAGAGATGGGGAGAAAAATCTCTTTTTTATTAAAAATGGGAAATGAAGAGATTCAAACATTTGAATTAGTCTGGCTCAGCATAATGCTGGCTCTGCTCTTACAATTTAATGCCACACAATAGGGAGATTTAATTATACATGATGTGGATCATAAAGTGTGTGCTGAAATAGACATTTTTCTCAGTTGAATTATCATTATTTTTCTTTTGCCTTTGCATTTCTCTGCCAACTGCCCCACACTTTGAATTAAAGAAATATGAATAGCAAATTTAGTATCTTTTAACACTCCTTATTAAAACTACAACAGTACATTTGCAGTTAGTGCCGCTACGTGTCTATTGTTGTAACCACAATTGACTCATTGCTGCTGCTATCACACACGGCTCATACAGTGAATTATGTGGAGTTTGATATAAGCTAACTTATAATTTGTTTATAGCTCTGATCAAAACTAATAAGTACTGTTTGATCAGTGACTACCAGTGTTGGGCTAGTTGTGTGTTTCCCTTTGAACACTTCACAGTCTGCCCCCCACCACTCCTCATCAGGCACAGCTGCAGCCACTTATTCTAATGTGTGTTTGCAGCAGCTCCCCCAATACAGTAACACTAACAACACAAAAAAACCCAAAACACTCCACAGGAGAATGAGACAGATAACCACAGGTTCTTGTTAATTTTAAAATAGATTTTTGTGTTGTGATATTTAAACAAATCATCCGTCAACATGAAAATGAAAGACTCTTGTCTCTTGAAAGAGCTCCAGCCAGCTCGCAGCGAGGCCCGTGAGCTTGACTGGCTGCCCGGCTAGTTAGCTGGCTAATGTTAGCCGCTGAAGCTGTGATTCCTGTGTGTTTACGTACCTGGATGTAGTCACACGAGGAGCAGGTCTCACTTGTTTCTTCCTGGCTGATAAAAAGACCAGGAGTCACTGATAAAACACTTAAGGTATGTTTGTGTTGGCAATATATATTTTGTGTGATGAGAGATGTAGTGTAAACTAAACTACTGCAAATTGACTTTCATGTCTTGGAAAATTATCTTTTACATCATGTGTGTAATTCGTGACACAGTTCAAACTGGAACAGAATATTATTTGTCTCTTGCCGTTGACTACAGTTCATATTTTTTTTGATGATTTGTTAAAAATGCCATATTGTGGTTATTTTGACTGAAACTGTAATTGCAGTATGCAGTATCATTAGTATTTTTGCACTCAAATTTTTATTTTAACTGAAAAATGCCTATTCAAATCATGACAATGTGATATTTTTTAGGGTCTGTGTCAAATAAACATGCTTTCTGTCATCAGAAAAACAAGATTTTTAGCACTGTCAACACTGCAGTACCTCATGCTGTTTTCTCACATTTTTCCTTTTTCAAAAAATTGCAAGTTGGTTCTGGTTCTGTGATTTGGATATTTCACTTGAAACTTTGATAATATTGCGATTAATTGTGCAGCCCTATTATACTCTACCCAGTGTGAAACGGAAAGTGGCCCAGTGGACACTATCACCAGGGTAGACTCTGTAAAGTTTTGAATCGGGTCCTGTGATATGCGACACTTGCATGCGTCACTGGTTCTACCTGAAAAGTTGTGTCAGTATGAGTCAAATATCTTGTTGCATCATGTCCAGTCTTTGTTTCGGAGCAGGGAAATTCCTTGCGGGTTGAGAGGTGGTGGCAGTTGTCAGGGCCACAGCTGGAGAGGGTCCACAAAAAAATGATTTTATTAAACAGGAGTGCCCAGAGCAGTATTCTCTCAGGAGTCCAGATATATGAGCCGAAAAACAAAGAACTACTGGAGTTTGAGAACTGGGTTTGTACTGTTTTTCAATTCCTCCTTGGAACAAAGGAGGCTGTGATTCCTCATGAAATAGCTTTGTATGATTTATTAATTCCAATCCATAACACAGGCTTGCTGATTCTGATTATTTTGGATGTGGGTTTGGAGATTTCCAGGCTTTATTTGGCTCCAGATAGGATTATTTTCCAGTTTATAAATTCAGTGTCAGATTTCAGGCACTGGATCTAAACAAGGTTTGCGTTCTTATGCTGATGCAAGGTGAACTGGCTCTCCAGTATTCAGGGACATGAACACACTGAAATACTCTGAAAAGACTGTCTGAATATAACCAGGATTACAGCTCCCTGATTTGAATACCTTTATTAGAAACACAGCACGGATTAAAGACATTTTAAGGTTTAAATTATATCACAGATTCTTAAGAATTGGTACAAATCATGTCTATCAAAAAAGAATTATCACTACCAACACTCTATTTCCATTCCAACATTTATTCTTTAATTATTTCTATATGTGAAATATATGTAATTTATGAAATATTTTGGTCTGCTTTAATTTTTTTCATTTCTAAACTTGATCTGTGCCAGATAACGCCCTCATCCCAGACAAGGATTGACAACTTCAAACAATTAAAATTTTACAAAGACATGATTTAATCTGGCAGTGAAAGGTTTAGCAACAGTATACCTTAATGATCCCTGTCTCATTTCCTGGTTTCAAAAAAGGCAGGAATACTGCTGAAGCACTGGTAAACTTTCTTTTTTTTTTTTTGACAGATTCATTGAATAATGTTTCTGTCAGATGTGTCTCAACCTTAACATCAGGGAGATTGGTCCATTACAATGTTTAATGGTAGTGAGTTTGATCTTTTACAACGTATATTCCAGCATAATTAAAGAGTAAACATCAGAACCTCCTCAAAATATGGTTTTGTCCCAGTTATCAAGAATGAGGGATATCTAAGCCAAATCAGCATCCATTTAAAACCTTGTTTTTCATTGATTCTGAGTGTCCATAAGTAATTATTATATGAGCTGTATGTTCTAATACTTGTCACAGTCACAGTTTGGTGCAGACATACCGAGATCCTAATTTGTATTGGATTTTCCATTTTCTCTTTCATTTCCTTCTTTCCACTAGAATAGCTGCTCATTTTATTAAGAGACGACTGCGCTTTTAGATTTTGTTTGTACACAAGATGTGCCTCATTGCTTTTTTTTTTTTTTTAAATAGAAGTCCTTTCATACACTATGGTACACACGCTAGTTTGACAAAACCCCGTCTGTCTTGAACAAGGTCTTTGTTATTCAGAAGCTCCTCTTCTTGCTTTTGTGTTGTAAACAGAGACTCAGAACAGAACAAAAAGAGTAATTTTGTCTGGATGTTGTTTTTCTCTTCGAGTTTGCTGGTATCAGAAATGATCAGAGCAGCCATGCATACATCTAACAAACCATCCAACCTTTAAGAATTTCATTATTTGTAATGTTTGGATCACATTCTTAATGGTGGATCTATTAGTCGGTGTAAATTTGCACCAAAATGTAATTGTTATGTTCCTTTACACTTTTTATATTATTCTGCTTCAGGGTTTATTTCACAATAATGACCTGCTCACTGTACATTATCCCTTACTTAGAACATGAAGGCTGTGAAACAGTCAGAAAATAATGTTTTATTTCTGTGATTCAGTGGTGCCCATCAGTCTGTACCCTGCAGCCTCCGTGTGTCCTCTTCTTCCTCTCAAACACATCGACACAAACCAAACAAAGTTTCTTGGTGTCACTATTTCGCAGCATAAACTGAGGCCAGACGTCAAAGCTGGGTACACTAAAATAAAACAACAAGGACACAGCTGGGAGAGATCGAGTCGTGTTTCTACAAAAGTTGACTCAGATTTTACTTTTCCTCCGCACGCCTCTGCTGCTTCCTTTTTTCCGGCATCCCCTCCTGCTAACGTCACCCTATGAGCGTGTAGTTGAGATGAGAGAGACAGAGAGTGGACGTAGCAGTGACGTGCAGTGTGTCTGTACAATTCAGGCTGGTTGTCGGTGAATAAGTGCTACAACTCTTCAAGATTCATATCATCCTCGTGTGTTTTGCATGTTGCTGGAGGGTGTTAGCCCAGAAGCAGCAACAACTGCCACACAGGCTCACTCGAGGTGGGTTGACCTTTAAGGTGGACCCCGTTATTCTTATTTTTTGCATCAAATTATGGAAAGTATTGGTATAGGTATTGATAAAATCCTAACATTACCCATCCCTACTTAAACACTTTTTCATGATTTATTAATGAGGAACAAGCAGTGATCTGTGCATACAGTCTTATATTTTCCATCTCGTGTGTGTAAGCTTAGTGTGAGCATATTTTAATCCTTCGTGTGAGCTGTGAAGACAATAAATCACATTTCAGCACAGAGAGAAATGTGCCCAGTCCTGTGCAGAGAGCATTTTGCTTTCACTTTACTTGAGACATTAGAGCTCAGACATGAGTGAGAGAAACATTAGTACTCAGAGACCAGAGGACGACTCTGTTCCTGACTGTTTTGTCTTGCTGGACTATCGAGCTTTTCATTTGTCAGCAGCATAATGTCACGTATACAACACAGCCTCTCGCCAACAAAACAACACAAAGCTGCTGCTTGTTCAGGAAAAATACAAATTGCTCTGTGGTGCTCTCTGTTCCCCGCCGTAAAGTCAAGGTCTGCAGCCGACTGTTTACTCAGAGGGAGTTCGCCGATGCTTTAAATAGGACCGGTGCTGCCCGGGCAGAGGGTTGGAGCCCGTCTGCACCCGTGTATCCCTCAGTGGGACGGCAGCTCCGAGGTCAAGAGGAGCACCATGAATCACAAATCCCTGTCTGATTTGTAAACTGTCTGGACTTTGATTTACAGGCCTGATCAGAGGAAAGAAATCCTCTGGCAGCTAGCATGGAGACGGGAGTATGCCGAGGGAGTGTAATCACACGGCAGATTGCTCTTGAGAAGAAGGTCAAAGCCCACTCTTATTGTGATTAAAACCTATTCTTTATGTCTGCTGTGCTCCTCCTCAACCACTGGGGCCATGGGTGATAAAAAGAGTCTGTACTGTGAACTCATTTTTTAACATTGGAGGGAAAAACTGCACGTTGTAGGATCATGATTATGTGTTTTGTTGATTTGATAAGCAGCCACACCAGTTACAGAGCATGTAACAATTATTATCTAATCACCTGATCATGATTATTTGAGCCGACCATAATCATTTTGCACAACTGTTAACATCGTTTCTATTTTACCTGTGTAAAAACAGCTGGAGGGAACGGAAATGTCATATTTCCGTCACTGTTTGTATGTCATTTTCCTCCGTGTAATGTTTTACTGGCGCTTTTTTAATCATCTTGTTGTGCCTTCTTCTGCTCTGGTATAAAAAAAAAAAAAAAGCAATTGTTATTTCGACTCAAATTGTGATATGCGATATGATGAGTGGGAATTATCATCTTTGCATCATGATTTTCAATGTCACTGACAAAAAAACCTAGTAAAATCGTGTAATATGACATTTGTTGGAGTCTTTAGCAAACACGTGTTTTATTATATCAAATCAAATCAAATCAAATTTTATTTATATAGCGCCAATTCACAACAAAGTTGTCTCAAGACACTTTACATATAGAGTAGGTCTAGACCACACTCTATAATCATATTTACATCCGACAATTGAAACAATCCCCACATGAGCAAGCACTTTGGCGACAGTGGCGAGGAAAAACTTCCTTATATCTGGACAACAAGCAGATTGTAGGCCAGGGCATCTCCGCAGCACTGCAGTATTTCATTATAATGCTGTTTTTCGCATTTTATTTTGTATTTTTCCTTTATTGAATAATTGCAGTTTGGTCCTGCAGTTTGGATATTGCACAGGTTTGTTTAAATATATAAAGATGCAAGTCTGTAAGTGCATTTTGGCAGGAGAATGTTGTAAACTGTCGTCTTGTGGTGATCTCACTCTGACTCAGCTCTTCTCTTCTGTCTTTCAGTAGCCGACTGTCGAGTGTTGGAGGGTTTGCAGAGATACTCTTCCATCCCCACCTACCTTCCTGTCAACTACCAGGTGCTCAACGCTGACCTGGCGTTCTTCCTGAAGGAGGCCAACCAGGACTTCATGAGGAACTCCAGCCTGATGTCTCGGACTGAGCCCTTCTTCATCTACCAGGCCAGGAGTTTGCCCTCAGTGAACGCTAGCTATGGGCCTCTGTCTTTAGAGCAGCCTGTCCCTTTAGAGCTCCTGCAGAGCCCGGGGACGTTCCCTGCCTCCTCTGTTTTCACCTTCAACTGGAAGGTTCAGACGTTTATTATGAACACCAGGATTCACCTGGCCAAACCCCGAGTCCAGGTGCTGTTTTACATCGCAGGCAGGGACTGGGACGACTACAGCGCCATCGACAAGCTGCCCTGCGTGCACATGTTCGCCTTCCACGAGACCCAGGAGGTGCGCGGCTCCTGCCAGCTGAAGGGGGAGCTGGGGCTGTGCGTGGCGGAGCTGGAGCCTTTACCCAGCTGGTTCAGCCCGCCCAGCGTGGTGCCAGGACGCCAGAGGAACCTGGAGGTGTCTGAAGGCACGCCGGTGGAGCTCTACTACATGCTGCAGTCCACAGAGGCCGGGGAGTGCCACTCAGAGGAGGCCAGGAAGGACAACTTCATCCGCTCCAGCCAGGAGGGGCTGTTTGGTTCGTACACCTCCACGCCGCTGAGGAGGATCGGCGGCGTGAGGCTGTACCAGAGCCCCGCTCCACCACCGCTTGCTGAACACCGCCTGGATAATAACTTTATGGTCATGGTGCCGGCCACACCCATGAGACAGAGGGAGACCGTCTCTGCTTTTATCACAGTGTCAGCCTATTCTCCCGTGGAGATGTTCACTCTCAGGTAGGAACGATTTTCTTTTCCTCTTCTGTGAAGTTTCTGCTGCAGACTTTTCTCTCTGTCTGTCTCACACTCTGGATTTCTGCAGCCTGTTTCTGTTGATGCATTTTCTTTTATTCTTCCTCGAAAATTTAGACAGTATCCACACTAAGGTTTTTCATTTGTCCACACTGAAATGTGGATGAATATTCTCTTCGTCCTCCTCTTTCTAATAGCAAACATTAAAATCCACAGACGTGATGGTTACTGTTTGTCATCTCAGCAGGTTAAACCTCTGTTTTAACTAGACTCTAGGGAATTACAACTACTTTCATGAGTATTTTTTCAAGTCTGTAATTTTACTTAGTGTTGAATTAGTAGTGGGAATCTCTCGGCACCTCACAATTCGATTTTTAAATCAAGTGTATTTGTGCCGGTCCATAATTAGTTTAGATAGATAAAACTATCATAGTGTGGCTCTTGTGCAGATCTCTTTTTCCTTCAGCTTCACAGAAGCCGAAGTGATTTTCTACCTGTCCATCACATTTTATCCATCTATGTTGTATTTTTCGCATATGTGTGAACAAATCTCACCAAAACTCAGGATGCAGCCTAGTTTAGAACGTAAATTTAGGGAATGCCGGTTACATTTCACCCTCCAAAACCTTCTGATTTTTTTCATCCAGTAAGTATCCTTTTGCAAATGGTCCAATAAAAACCATGCCTGGCATTGATAATCCATCAACACTTAATGTTACTTAAAAAGTAACGAATACTCTTGAGATTATTAAAAAATACTTATGTACAAAGTATTTTTTACGCCAGTAGTTTTACTTGTAGTTATATTAATATTTCAGTAGAGTCACAGTACGTCTGCTTGAGATTTTCACTGCAGTGTCTATAAACTGACTCTTGCATTTTCTGTTGTCTTTTTATTCCTCCTCCAATTTTCAGACAGTTTTTATTCACACTAAGATTTTATGTATGTTTATACTAAAACATGGCTGAATATTGTCTTCATTCTCCTCTTTTTATTAGCAAACACTAAAATCCACAGACTGGTTGCTGTTTTTGTTCTCAGCGGGTTAAACCTCAGTTCTGTTCCCCTCCTGCTCTCCATGATCGCTCTTATTGTGTTTCATTATAACCAAACACTAAGGCTGGAAATAATGACTTACAACTGCAAGTCATTTTTTCTGGTGCTTGTACTTTTATGAGTATTTTTTCAAGTTTGTAGTTTTACTCGTACTTTACTCAGTGGTGGGACTCTCTTGGCACCTAACACTTGTCTCTTCCTTGCAAGAGTTTTAGATAGCACTGCAACTAATGATAATTTTCATACTCAATTAATCTCTTGGTGATTTTTTTCAATTTGTTTTGTCAGAAAATGGTGAAAAATGTAGATCTGTGTGTCCCAGGTTTGGTCCCCAAATGTCTTGTTTTGCCCACAAGTAAAGAAACCAGAAAATATTCACATTTAAGAAGCTGGAATCAGAGAAATTTTACTTGTTCCTCTTAAGAAATAAGTCAAACCAATTAATTGATGATCAAAATAGTTGCCGATTAACTTAATAAGCAATTAGATTTAGGTATCCACTTGAGTGTGCACTGGGTTAAGTTTTTAACATGACTGCTTTTATCATCAGTCTGTCTTCAGTGTGGGGACAGAGACAGCGATCTGTGACTTTGTGGATTCATCCTCAGCTCAGAATAAAATCTGTACATCGCCCTTCTTTATAACGCAGTGACTCAGTGGACGTTAAGACAGCTGCTCCTCTACACTGAAACGTTTACCGCACATTACTGCAGTAATCACTATTTAAATCAAGCTAATCTGTTCTATTAGTTTCTGAATATTTGCTGCATTTGTCTAAACACTGTTTTTGACAGCATTTCAGCAGGAGAAGAGATGAGTCAAAGTAACAAACATCTGCTCCTTCACACTGTTGAGACTGATTGTCAGTTTATTCAATTAAGAAGTGACCTTCGACATGTATATCACACACACAGCCAAGAATGATTCATAAAAAACATGGCCTAATAATTATCTTTAGATTTTTATTAGGTATGCTATAAATGCATCACTTTTCTACAACTGGTGTTTTTTCTGATGGTCACGTACTGGACTAGTTGTGGGCTACAGTTGCTAGGCAACCATCGGAGACACCGTCACCTTACTCTTTTTTTACACTTCAGTTTTAGTTTGGATTAAACAACATGCCATGTGTTAATTAGTGAGCTGTCGAGGTGCTCATAGGGTCAGCTGGTAACTCCTGCTTCCAGTCTTCATGCTAAGCTAAGCTAACCAGCTGCAGGGACATGACAGTGGAATAAATCTTCTCATTTAACACTCGGCAACAAAGTGAAGAAATGTGCATTGCTCCTTTAACATTTGGTGAGACTGAAATGACACTTATGCTGTTTGATTATGTTTGATTACTTGTGACACACATTACAGTAAATACACCTTCTGTGAGTTTAGTAAATGTTCTTTGAGTTAAAGGGTAACTGTCATTTTTCAACCTGGACCCTATTTTCCCATGTTTTTGTGTCTGACTCTGACTGAATTTCAGAGTTGCCAGTTGGAAATTTTAACTGGAACGTCCCCTGAAGTGAGATTTCCGACTCGGAACACTGGAGGAACCTCACAGGCCCTGACCTATAAATCCAAGATGGCTGCTCCGCTCATCAGTAGCTGAACAGTAGCGCAGCCTGTTTATTAGCACTTCTGTCTTTTGTGTCTCATTAAATCCGTCGTACACACAGTACAATCCAACTTCCATCTGTGGACGTTGCCATGGTGTCAACTCGGGTGTGACGACATTCCCGGCTCCAACTTCTGACCTCCGAGGTGGAACGCACCATAAGTGACTAATGGGGACAGCAATTTTTGAAATTGGTCCAGTATTGCGTGAGACGGCTGCAGCCGTCAGCCTTGAAACAGGCTGCAGTGTCATCGTTATGGACAGTTTTGCCCTGTCAAACTCCGTCCACTAAAGGTTCTTGTTTTCGCCCCTGACAGATTGTTATTCAGAGATCGAGCTTTTCGTTAAAGAGTAAGATTCTTTTTGTTTAACCAGAAACAGCTGGTTTATAGCTCTTGCCAAAGCCGCCAGATGCCATTTACAGACGTTTCGAGACTGAAAGCTTCAGCAGTCTCGCTCAGTACTGGACCAGTTCCAAAAACTGTTGTCCTCATTGTCCTCATGTCCTCACTTAGGCACAAAAACACAGAGAAATAGGATCCAGGTTGAAAAATACCAAAGTTTCCCTTTAAAGCTACACTTGATAACTTCTAAAAATGTCGTATGAGCTGAAACTGTCACAGTATCCTGACAGTAGTACATCAGAAAGATAATATGAGAAACTAGAAGAGGTCTCTCAGTGAAGTGCAGATCATAACTGTAATTTAATTACATAATTTTTCTCAGTAAATGTAATGGATTACAATGACATTCATTCAGTAACAAGTGTTACTTAAACAATCCTAGTGGCATATTAATAATGCAAAACATTAATTCATGGAGCAGAAATAATTTAAATGAGAAGAATTAAAAGGCAACTAATAATAATAATATAATTATAATGATAAATAACGTCAATTGCCCACAGTTACTGATATTTCTACACTAACAAAGCAGACCAAACCAAACTGTGAGAAGACCTTTCAGCTGCAGAGAGAAACTGTTACCCTAAACATTCATTATTGATTAATACATTTTTGATCTGTTAAATTCTTAAGGGCGATTAATGATTAATGATTAATCATTATCATCCCTACATGTAACTGATTGCATCTAATTATTCTCCAGCACTGATGGTGTTTATGTGTTGTGTTGGATCGATTGTTGGGTCTCACTTTTTATAAAAGTTACCAAGTCTAGCTTCAGCTAGATTGCGAAGTTGTTTTGTCATTTTTATTTTGACATATTAAAAATCATAACCAGTCAGGTAACCAAGCATGAACCAGAGAAAGAGCAGGGTTATCTCTCGGAAATAGCTTGATTCAGTGAAGCTGTTGATAGCTACTAATTACAGTGAGCAGATGAGACAAAATGATTTAGATAATTAACATGCAATTCAAATGAGGATGTCATTAATTAAAATGCATGTCCATTAGTGTAATGACTGAAGCCGATCTTAATCACGCTGGTTTAGAACATTTATAAACCCTCGGAGGTGCTGCAACGAGGGGTCAAGTCAATTTGTCAACCTGCGTAAATGAAAACAAGCTGGATGCTGAATGAGAGTGTTTTTTCTGCTTAGGCAAGGTTAAAGCACAGAAGCACTTTTAAAATGAAACATATTAATGTTTATATAAAGCCGTTCCACTCTTATTTTCCAGTTGTTTACTAATGAAGATCATTTACGCAGCTACAAAGATACACTGAGGGTGCTTTAGGCTCAAAATTAGAGCCAGTAAGGTAAACAAGTTCACAATAGCTGTGAAGTTTTAACAAGCCATATAAATTCTCCAGACTTTACGTCCTCCCTGTGTTTCATTTAATTACCGAATAGTTGTCCTGGAGTGATAAGAACTTTTTTGTTTTTCTAAATTGAGAAACTCTAAGAGATTTCTTTCATCAGTCAAATGAGCAGGCCAGGCTGGCCACAGAGGCGATGCCTGTGGTGTTTTTATTTGGCAGCGTGGCGCGTGGCGGGCGCAGGTTGGCCATCTGAGAGCGACAGATATGGAAAGGCCTCTGTGTGGTCTTAGGTGATAAGGCTG
Source organism: Lutjanus campechanus (assembly GCA_027495735.1). Classification (NCBI taxonomy): domain Eukaryota; kingdom Metazoa; phylum Chordata; class Actinopteri; order Lutjaniformes; family Lutjanidae; genus Lutjanus; species Lutjanus campechanus. The sequence goes on along the minus strand of JAJHUR010083871.1, from coordinate 10,775 downwards.
TCCTCATACATGCATTTGTTAGGACGCTTAATCACCAGAGCGAGAAGACTTTGATCTCTATATTCACAACATCATTATCATCTGTGTACTACACACTCACGTGTCAGCCATTGTTGGCTGTGTGAGGCCTGAATGCAGGATGAGCTCATGATCCTGTGAAATCTGTCAAACAGACCGTCCACTACTTCAGTTTTAAATGATGATTAGATCCCTGTTTTTGTCGCACAATTAACAAAATCCAAGTCCTTCATATTTCATTTAGCATGGTGATGACATATTTGTATTAAAGGGGTAGTTAAGATTATTTGATCTAGTATTGTTGAGGTGTTTATCTATAGTCAGTGTATTACCTACGGTGTGGTAATGGTGTACCATGGAAGCTAAGTCATGAACTGCTGTGGGTTAACAAGATATTTTAGCCACTTAAGAGACAATTGATATCAATTTAAGTGTGCGCTATATTTAGAGTATTTTCACTGCTTTACTTTGCCATCAGACAGACTTTTCCGACAGAAAACATCCGTTATATAAGCCAAATATTGCTCTCTCCAAATCAACCAAACTCCATAGACAAAATCAGTAATTTTACCTCATAGAACATGGGGGTTGCTGGTCTACCACTGCCTCAGTCTTTTATTTTGTTTGTGTTGTTTTGTGACTTTGGTGTTTTCAAAGAATAGTTTGGATTCACCAAAGTCACAAAGTAATATAAACAAGCTAAAAGATCGAGGCAGCGGTAGACCAGTAACTCCTGTGTTCTGCAAGGTAAAATTACAGATTTTTTCCCATGGAGTTTGGTTGGTTTGAAGAGAGTGCTATTTGGCTTTTCTAACAGTCCTTTTCCTTTTGAAAAAGGCTATGAAGTGGCAAAGTCAAGATGAAAATATTCTAAATATAGTGTACAGTTATACTGATACTGATGTTTTTTTTTAAGGTGAACCTTTATAAAGAAGCAATATGTAGCATTTGCACATGTGAAAATGAGCACAAATAGCAAATTGGAGCCATAGACTGCATATTAAACAGTTGAAATCCTGCTTCTCCAAACTGGGGATGTGTCAGCCGCCATCTACTGTATGTAATACACGACTATACAAAATAATCCAAACTATCCCTTTAAAATCCTGGATGAAAAAGGGTGATTTTAAAAGAAAATTAAAATGGCCACTGAGCCCTTCACTAATTCTTTCCTCTTCCTCCAATTCAGTTTTCACCTACGTGCCGTCCATTATGCTGAAAGGCATCATGCTGTGATAGATGTTATGCAATGAAAGCTAATTTCACATATTTTTAATAGCCAATCATCCGGCCAATTTATTGCTTTGTGGATGCCCAGCATGCTGTGCCTAGCTGGGGTATTTCAGTCTTGACATGCTACTTTTAATTTGATGGACTCTGATTTGATTTGACCTCCCCTGTGTTAATAGGCTGTGTCACTCAGAAGTTTGACTCATTTTACTGTAGTTTACTTTGCTCAAATTTAGAGGGATTTTAGCGTGAAGGGAATTAATAGTTGATACTTTTAGTCACCATCATGAGTCATCCTGATATGAGTATATTTGTATATCCTGCTTCCTGTCCCCTTGAAAAAACCATTGTCCAGTGGAGAAAAAACTATTTAGATGTGAATTGAAATATAAAAATACTATTGTGCTTATGGTTCATAACGTTTATTTTTACATTTTTATAGGGGACCTATTATTCTCATTTCTAGCTTTATATTTTTATTCAGTATTTTTGCATGATTCATATTTCAAAAGCATCCCTTTTTATCTGCTGCTCCTCAGTTCATCTTTTGTCTGAAACAAGCCGCTTGAGCTCCCAACAAACCCACTTTCTTTGGCTTGACCATCTCCCGGGAAGCCTGCCGATGGGTAGAAACTAGCTGGCCGTGCGCTAAAATGAAGTGTAGACTGTATAGATGAATCCGGCAAAGTACCAGAAGTTAACAAGCTGCCATTGCTGCGGTGGCGTCTCCCCACAGTATGACTGCGAATGAATGCGAGCCGGCATTAGAAGTTTACAATTTTCTCCTTTTACACTTAGTTTTTATGCAACGTTACTTTTGACAACACATGTCTAGGAAGTTGGGAGGAACCAGTGCAGCTTGGCTGCTCCAACAGTTGTGTCAAACTTCAACTTTGGACAAAAATGGAATGCAAAATACACAAACCTTTGCTTCATTAAAATGCTGCTGTCTGCTCACTGTGCAGAGGACCACGATGTGTCAGAGTGGATCAAAATATTGACGGAAAGTAACTTTGTTGCTGAAAATCTTCAATTCCTGAATATGTATTTTTTAATATATATTATGTATGGTGGAGGTGGTCTGTCTTTTTCTCTACGTCATTATTCATTTCTGGTGTTTGTCACAACCAACATGTAACTACTGAAGCTGCAAGATGGCAGAGAGCACAAAGCGGTCACCGGATTCGTCTGTATAAAAATGGATGATGCGACACCACCCAGTGTACAAAAGTGAAGCCAGAATAATCCAGATACAAGAGCTGCTGTCTTGTGCTGGTGAGACCATTTGGAGCCAGAGTCTCTGCAGCAGTGATCGGGGCAGCTAATCGTCCTGTTAGCTCCTCGATTCTCAAACTGGGGTACTAGAACCACTGGTAGCGCTTAAGCTCCCTCTAGTGGTACCCTGAGGAATCTCCTAAAATGTTGTAAATTAAATAAATTAATTAAAGAATATAAAATAAAAATTTAAATTCAAAGTTTTAAATGAAAACACTTAAACTAAATTAAAACTACCTGAACTAATGGAAATGTAATGTAAAACGAGTTTGTCTTGCCTGCTATGTAGCCATGCACGTTCATGCACATACATCATCCAGTCAACAATAACTAATCCTCATATTACGAATAAACTTCCCTCCTGCATGAACTGTCCATAGCTGAATAGAGCAGGCCCACGCTCCTGTATTTTAACATAAGTTGTAATATTTTCTGAGGTTGTATGTGGTGTAAAAAGTTTGAGAAACACTGATTGTGCTAGCTGACTCTGCTCAGTCTGGGAACTCGGCTTTACAGTTGGCTAACTGGATAACTAGCTGCACAGCTAACAGAGAAAACTAGCTGACGTCAGCTACAGTAATTAGCAGTTACTTTCGTAAGAATTAAAGCCATCTGTCTGCCAAGAAACTGCGTAAATCATGGAGTTGAGGCAGAGCAGCTGGAGGACATCAGGGGGACAACCAGAAAATATTTAACTTCACAACCAGCACTTTCTGCGAGACACACTGAACAACGTGAAACACACTTGAGGAGTGGACCTGAGCGGAGCGCTCGAGTCACAATAGAGACTGAGTGGGTGGATGGACACGTCCCTGTATTTCTCAGGCGCACTGTGCCTGCAGCAGGCGATCAATAAAGATGGAAAACTGGAACCCTAGTATTCAGAGCAGTCTGAAGCCTGAGCTCTTCACTCAGAAGGATTACTTTTACATACGGTTGTTATTTTATGTTCATGTTTCATGCACATTATTTGAAAGCTTTGGCCTTGTTTAATATGAGCATTTGACATTGTAACATTATTTTATTGACAGAATACAAGGGAAAGCATAATAGGTCCCTTTTATAGATTCATCACCATCATCTGCATGTCAGTAAGACCAAGCTGTAGGGAACCATGCCCTTGATAGTATAAAGTACTTTGAAAGAAGTGGTTCTTATTTTAATTTGATGATCTAAACCATTTCTCTCATTTTAGTCCGACTGTGCTGTTACCTTGAGTTGTGATTGCTCACTAAAAGAAAAAGAAAAAAACAAAACAAATGTCCTTGGATGTCTAATCAGTTATTATGAGCATGTTCGTGAAAATATGAGGTTCAGGTTGTAGCAGCAAACAAGCTTTCCATTCCCGATCTACTCTGTTTCTCTGTAGGGATGGAAAGGGCTATTTCAGAAAATAACTGTTATTAATTTATTTAAACTTGCTTAATTGCACCCTCTTGAGTTTTGTTTTCTTGTTTTGTACATCTCCCTGAAGAAAGAGCACACTCAGAATACCACAGGTCTATATTTGCATGCAGTTACTGTGTGAAAATAAACTAAAAATGGGTTAAAAAAAAAGAGAGATTATCACTTAAAAAGGGGTGCCACCTGTTTAAGTGATATGTCATGATGATATTAACAAATATAGCAGGGTATTAAGCAAATTATATAAAAAATTATTTGAATCTTAACCAGCTAAATTGTAAATTTTATCCACTGCAGAGTTATTTTGTACCATAAGGAGTTTTTAACTGGTTCTGAATTGAATACTGATGCTGATGTATATGACCTACATAAGCAAACACAAGAAGACTGGCTGTCTCTATATAGTTATTCTAAATCAGATGATGAAATCAGATGAAATGATTTATGGCATGCTGGAAGAGTCTGAGTTTACATTTTTTACAGCACAAGGCAAGGCAAGTTTATTTGTACAGCACATTTCAACAATAAGGCGATTCAAACTGCTTTATGTAAAACATAAAAAGCATCAAGACAAAATGTTAAAATAACATAAAAAGACATTTCAACACAATTAAAAGAGTAAAATAGAACATAAAGATGAGATCAAAACAGGAAAGTAACAGTTACAGTGCAGTTTAAAGCAAAGTTACAGTAAGTTAACCAGTTAAAAAGAAGCAGGAGATTTTTATGTAGATCATTTGATTTTTGATGCTGTATTTTGTGGTTACAGTGTCCACATATGTTATTGTAAGACTGATAAATCCGAACTGATGTCACCAAAGTCACACATCAGCACAAGCAACCTAACTGATTGAGGCAGCAGTAGACTAACATAACATAAAATCAAAAAATTCCCTTTTTTATGTGCATACATTATACTGTATATGTGCATACAAACACACACATTCACACATGCACAAACAAAACAAAAACGAGAAAATAAGAATTAGATACTACAAAGAAAATTAAACAATTTGCAAATAATAGAAATGAAAGGAAGGGAAGTTATTATACGTGTTGTTGTATATAGTGTTGTTGCATATAACAAACTCAGTATGGTAGTAATAGAGTTGGCTTATACCTCGACCCAACAGGTGTTTGTAGCTTCTCATAACCAGAAGAAGAGAGACCAGAGAGATACAGATCCTTTGTGTTCTTCAACCCCAGCCGATGCTGACTCAAATGACATTGCTTGAGGCAATTTATCAGATCTCCCCCTAGAGACACAAAAGGCTTTTTAATAACTTGTTCCCCACCTTAAGTAGTTTTTCCCCCAAGACTTGTAAATAGACAGTGGTTGCCTACAGGTTAGAGAAGGGTCCTGCATGATAAATCGGGCGGGGGGTTTGGGGGGGGCGGGGGGTTAAAGTGAAAGGCAGCATTTGCCCCTCCCTCATTACCACCAGTGAGATGCCCTGAAGCCTGAAGCAAGGCCCTTAACCCCAACCGCTGTGATGGAGCTGCTCAGTGGCCGGCAAATTAGACTGTGTGTAACTGTGCGTGTGACAAGTTTACACATTCTGCCGTCATTTCATTACCAGTGGTGATTTGCTAATTATACTGTGAATTATAACACATAACATCTTATTGTGGTTTTAAAATGTCTTGCCAGTGTCAGAGGACATCATCAAAATCTGAATCGCAGTGAACAAAGCTGGATTAAGCAAGATGAATTCTGTGATAGCAGTGCTTTCCTTTGCTCTTTTCCTTTGCTGTGTTCCTACTTTGATATTTGGCTGCTTTGTTGTGCTGGATGAGAAACAGTATCACATCACCGTCTACTGTAGAGCTGTTTTATCACCAACAGCAGTTACTCCTTTTAATGTCTTCAAAGAATAAAGACGATTCTGCACACCAGCAGATTCTGCTCTCTGTTGCAGGGGAGTCAAATAAAGGAAAAAGACATTGAAAAGGCACTTAGGACTTTAAAACCATTAAATTTAATATGCAAGTAATGTATAAGTCGGACTCATTATCATAATATGTTTTCTGGTATCACTGTGCGAGCAATTTATATTGTTATATGCCATTGATAATTTATTATTATCCCTGTGTATGAGATGGTTCATATGCAAATCAAATGCAATGAAGGAAATATTTTAAAGCATATTTCCCTCCTGCAGTCTCTGAAGAAACAACTCGGAGCACAAAAGGAAATTGCTCATTTCTCCCTTCCTTGGTGCAGTGCCGCCATACAGCATGAGTCACTGTATAGTGAGGGTCATTACATGTGCATTGTCCTCTCTGGCCGCGCTCCACCATCAGTTTAACAAAGGATTAGTCGATTTAAGTAACACAACATTTTCATGAGAGCAGACCTCTTCAGCATGCAGTATTTCTCATGGTTTTGTATATGTAGATTACTCACCGGACCAAAAGTTTCCTGCTGTGGAAGTTAGAAAACACACACACCACTGTTGACTGGTTGGAGGCCTATTAGGGACCGTATGAAAATTATTGCGGTGGTGGAGGAAGCTGATTGAGCAGGAACGTTTCAGTTGTGAACCCACCATTATGTCACCCACTGGTTTGTGCATAACCATTTTGAAGCCTTGAATTTGGCATTATGGGGGGTCTCCATCTTCATGTTTTGCAACCAGAGCATGCACAGTACCGACTGGAGCGTGGAGCTGGTGGGTGATGTACTGGGACTTGGACGGTGCTTGGTTTTGGTTCGTCTGTTCAGATGGAGGTAATGGCAGCCTGCCTGGTCACGAAGTTTCATGTATTTCAGCTAAACAGCCACTAAAATATGTTTCTGAAAACATTTTCAGCGACAAATAGGCAATGTAGTATCAAACTCTTGATTCATATGTGATCAACAGCACGTAGTTTGACAGTTTGAGTTTCGTGAGCCCTGTGTGTTGCACTGAACAGACTCGCAAAGAATGAACTGTCAGTCACAAGGTAGCCATGCCCTAAAGCATACCCTGCTTTATGGTCTATTTTACTCTAAATGGGACCTTAATTTACTAAATGAATATTGTGCAGCATTGAAGAAAAAAACCTGAAACTAACAATTAAAACCATAAACTCTACCACCTGAGCCACAGCCACCCCTATGTACTCAACTACGTAATGTGCTTATCTTACATAATGTAATTTATGTACATAAGCTCCAGAAATATAGCAGCGGTGCACCAATGAACGGTCAGTTGGTCAGTCAGTCCACATTAATTCCCCATCCTTTGACGGCCACAGTCACTTTAAGAGGCTGGAATTTGGCATGGAGGTCAAATGTGTGTGTGTGTGTGTGTGTGTGTGTAATTGTGTTATACCAGTTGGCTAAAGGGAGGCATAGTAATGGGAGTGGCGGATCACAAAAAGGCACAAGATTTAGTGGAAGCTTTGGTCATGAGCTGACAGATGGCTCATTAACTGTTCATGACAACTGGCAAAAAGGGGGTGTGGCAGTGGGAGTGGCCAATCGGAAAAAGGCAAATAGCTTTTAACATAACGATATATACAGTATAACAACATGACCAAACTTATGAACCGCTGGTCGTAGAATCTTGGGTCATGATTGCACTTGCACATAAGTGACTAATGCTCCGCCCTCTATGCTTTAACCACGCCCCTTTCATAATTCATGAAACATCTGGATTCTGAATGAATCTGAATAGCTGGTCGCAGCTATTACACTTTTTTTACATGCTTGTTTAAACTTGTAATCTTCAGCTCCAACCAATACTGACTCAAATTATATCACTTGTGACAGTTTATCAGATTTTGTGCAGCTCCCTCTGAAGCCACAAAAGGCTTTTTCTAAATTGTTTCACATACTCCCGAAGACCTGTGAATAAATGGTGGTCTAAAGGTTTGAGAAGTGAGCTTGTGACCAGTCAGTTCAATTTCCCCTGACCGCCAGGATATATCTGGGTGGATAAAGTGAAAGGCAGTACTCGCCCCTCCTTCCTCACCTCCACTGAGGTGCCGTTGAGCAAGACCCTCAACTCCAACAGCCCCTTTGGCGCTGCTCATTGGCTGACAGATCAGACTGTGGTTGTACTGGGCAGCTTCCGGGTGTGAATGTGTGTAACTGTGTGAATGTGATCAGGGAGCTCCTGCAAACAAGTGGCCTCCTCTCAGTGAAGTTTCTCAGAATAACAAAAAAATCGTCCATTTCCCATGGCGAGGAAAAAGACTTCAACACTTCTCTCCTGAATATCTGAAAATATACAACAGTATCATACAACTTGTTTGGCCATTAATAATTAAAAGAGGCAAAGCATAAATAAATCAAGATGGTGTACCCCCCTTAAAATTATAAACACAATATTTGTCACATACACACATTAACACACATCAGACCTAAACTGCAAACATTGCAAAATGGTAAATATTCCATCCACTCTATATTAAGAGCTACTAATAAATAAATGTTTTTCACTTCCACTGAATGAATGAATTGGGCACAGATGGCAGCTGTTTGGCGGAACCACTGCAGTATTTTCTCCCCCGGATTCTAAATTGTGACTGTGAACAGGCACGGTCATGATGTTTCTTTTCACTTCTCTGATTAGAACAAGTTCACAGTATGCTGCTGAACTTGAATTATTTTAACAGTTAAATGTATGTGACACTCTGCTGTAGTTCTGCTTTCTGTTATGGTGCAGAATAGAGTTTATGATGAGTGTGAAAAATCTGTTCTTTCAACTAATAACTGTAATGCTCCACTTGTAGTGAAAACTACAAAATGGACATACATTTCACAGTGAAAGTTGAAATAAAACATTAAGGGAAATGGAAGAAAGAAAATTCCTGCCCATGATCTCTGTGTCCTCCATTTAGCCAAAGGAAAATGTCCAATATTGTCCCTCTTCTTTGGCACCTCCTCCTCCTTAATCATTTCTGTACAATCCCATAAGAACTGGCCAGGACAACACATCCACAACACCTGGTCAATGCGAAATATATCTAAAAATACGTGACCATTACACCCGCCACTGCAGCTCTGGCTAAAGTTAGCAGGCCTGCAGCCAGTGTCGATATTTAACCATCCATGGACAATGAAACTTTAAGTGAGGCTTTGGCAACTTCACTGACATCTTCAGACGATTAATTAGCTCATTGGTAAGAGTGCTCATCTCACTGACTGAGACCAATTCCATACACATCTCGATATACAGTATGTTCAATGAACTGATGCATCTTAGAAATTTTAAACAGCTAACGGTACAGTTCAATTCAGTCCTGTCATGATGCAACACAATATGATGCAATGTGTGAATCTTCACATTTTGATTGTATTAATGTTACATTTGTAGGACACCATCAGTTGCATGAAGAGTATTGTGATAGTTTTACTTAACAGAAGAGACGGAGAGATGGGGACATTACAGTGGTGTTAACATCTTATTAGAAATCTCATGTGTAAATGAGATACTGTAGCCTAAATGAGACCCTGTGAACAAACTTTAAAACTGTTTAAAATGCATTTTCGCAGTAAGATGATCTGCTGCTCTGTTTCATATGAAGAGTCCTGTGGTTTTTATTGAATTTGACCATATAAAGGAAGTGAGGTGTGGAGGAACAGCAATGCTACACGTTACTTGCTCTCTCAGTGACATGACGTCTCTGTGGGTCAGACTCGTGGCTCTGTACTCTGCTGTCTGACACGTTTTGCATAAATGATTTGCAGCAGTGTTTCTCATCTTTCTTATAAAACCCAAACTTATTCTACACTGCATTATAAGAGTTCAGTGGTGTGATGCGGTGCAATGTCAGTTCTTTCACTGTCTGTTTTGAGGAAATGAAGGAAAAAGGGAGGAAAGGGAGGGGGGAGCGCTTGTTTCGTGTGAGCGAGGCAGCAGACAGAGGCAGGGGGAAAGTGAAAACGGAAGAAAGTTACAGTGGCAGTTTCTTGATGCCAAAAATGAAGCTCATGCACGTCCTAATGCAATGCATCCATATGCTAGTGCTGCATTATTTTTTTTTCCAGTTCACGTTCAGCTTTTTACTGGTACAGGCCACCTGGATCGATGCACTCCCATCTTACACATTAAAATCTGATGCATTGAATCCACGAGTGAATCGCTACACCCCTGCTCATTGGTTGTTGTTCTTGGAGATTACTAGAGCTGCAACAAGTAATCAAATAACTTGTCCATGTCAGAAATTATTTAACAAACAAGATATTTAGTATGCTGAAACTGAACTGCAGACTGTTTACGGTGAACAGTAACAACAGAAACAACATTAGAGTGCTTCTTCTGAGACATGACAGAGTTCTCACACTAAACCCTGGTGACAGACTGACAGGCTTGATGTTGCAGGGACAGGTTTGGGAAGGGAGATGGCAGCAGGAGGAATTTTATTTTGTGTGGTGTCTAAAATGTTCTAAATAGATGATAATGTTGAAATTGTAAAGTTTAGACTTTTTACAACTGAAATTACATTTTTGTTATTACAGAAAGAGTAAAACACTGAAAAAAGGAACTGATGGGTACCGGCACAATATTCCAGGCTGGCCTTGCTGTACGGTATCAGTTCAAATGTAAAGGGGATCCAAACCTAATTTAATATAATCAGTACATTACTGTAAGACTATCACATCTCCATCAGTTTAAAGTTTTACTTTTCTGCAATCGACTTGACTTTACATTTAGATCGTAAAAGTGTCTAAAAAGTCTTTGTTTGATCTTGGTTTCTTGGGTGTCATTTGCTTTGCCCTTCAAAGGTGCTGAAATTGGAAAGATTGGAATAAAATTGGTTGCAATGACACAAAATTCTGTGTTGTCATCAGTGTGGAGATAATAACTGTTATTGCTGTGGTTGTACTTTCATCTGTGTTTGGTGTGTGTGTGTGT
>JAJHUR010083869.1:0-38397 GCA_027495735.1 Lutjanus campechanus | reverse complement strand
GAGACGGAGAGGAGAGGAGAGGAGAGGAGAGGAGAGTGAGAAGAGCAGAAGAGAAAGAAAAGGACAGAGGAGACAAAGAAGGAAAGAAAGTGTTCAAAAAGCAGCACAAGGGAAGCAAGCAGGGTTAAAGCAAAGCAAAGTGTGTCTGTGTGCATGTGTTGTGAGCATAGACAGAAAAAATGAACAGAGCCACTGTGATATCACACATTGGTTTGTGGGTTCTGAAGCCTCGAGTCTGGCATTATGGGGGCAACCATCTTGTTTGCATGCACAGTACTGACATGAGCGTGGAGCTGGTGGTTGACCTAGTGCACTTGGGACGTGCTTGTTATTGGTTTATCTGTTCGGCAGAATATAATGACGGCCTGCATGGCACCCTGAAGCATATCCTGCGTTATTGTCTATTTTACTCTGAACAGAACCACAAATGACCATCATGCTGTATTGAAGAAGACTTGAAACTAGCGATTGAGACAATAAACTAAGTTGGAAACGGTTTACTGAGGTGATAAATCAAGTGAGAAGTAGGGTCATTTTCTCATAAGACTTCATACAAATCGGATTTTGTTTTGCAACCAGCAGAGTCGCCCCCTGCTGGCCATTAGAGAGAATGCAGGTTTCAGGTACTTTCTCTTTACTTGTCAGACCCAGAAGCCCCTTCCACTAATTCTACTGTCTGGCTGTTAAGTCTGTCTTACCCCTGCTATTTGGGAGCCGGTCAGCATGAGCTGTGTGTGTTGCAGGGCTGTCTGTGAGGGGGTCGGGCCGTGAGAGAGAGGAAGGGCCGGGGACATCTCACCACACTCCTCCATCTTATTCTGTGGGAAACAAAAGGGGTAAAGATAAAGGAACATCAATTAAAACAAAAACATGCATGTGTACAAAACATAAATCCTGCAAAAAAAAAAAAAGGCCTGAATTAAAAATACAATCATAGAAAAAGAGGATAAAAATCAAAAACATAAAACCGGTGGAAAAAACAGAGACATACAACTGACATAAGCTTACCTGGTTTAAGATTATGATAGGCGGTATTGATTATTTAAATTTTATGTGTAATTTCAAATAGCTTTCATGATCAGTCACATGTAAACTGATCAGAAATGTGTCTCTAGTTGGTCTCAGGGACTGACAGACAACTAAGTCTCTCTTTCTCTTGCACAAAGAGGTGAACTTCTTTCCCAGGATCAGGCATGTTTGAACTGGCAGGGGGGGAAACTCTTCCAGCGTACTGATTTGCATATCTCCAGTGGTATCCAAATGAGGATGATTCCACATTCTGGTGAGTTGCAGTATTATCGACCTATTTCAGTTTTAAATGTGCTTTGTGACAGGAGAGTGCCATCATACTCTCCACTCTCAGAGAATTTGTTTACATTCGAGGCTGGGTTGGAGAGTCGACACTTTATGAGCCTCAACGTCGAACGCGACAAAAGAGCAATTGAACGCATCGCAATGAATACAAAGCTGAGGCGGCTATACTGTCAATAAACCCATTATTGTTACGTTGAAACACAAAAGATGCACAAACATAGGCCCAGACTTATGCACAGACATGCACAGGCAGCTCGCTGACATGGACACACTCACACGCAAGCACACGCACACACGCACACACACACACACACACACACACACACAATCACACTCACCTTGCTGCTGCTCAGAGTCGGTGACAAAGAAAAGGGATTGACTTTCATTGACTGTGCCTACAGGAGGAGAATAAGACACAACACATATCAGAAATTACTGCTGAAAATGACTTTATATGCAGTAAGTGTTATTATCATAATGCGGCTTTGGTGAATACTTGATTCTGATTGGTCAATTAGGGGCATTCAAACATCTGAGTACACTCTGGAGGAACAATAAAATGAGTTTTAAATCAATAATATAATTTTTAAATGATTATTTTCTGTCAAATTATTTTTTTTAATGTAAGCAGACATGTAATAAGTGGGATACTGCACAGTGAACAGGCCATTATTACAAAATAAACCCTGATAGGGTGGTGCAGGACCCCACCACGAGGCAGTTCTCATCATAGATTCTGGGGTACTTGCCAGAAGAAATTAAATGATTTTTAAATCAGTCATTATGGCATAATACAGTAAATTATTATATAAACTATTACTCCTCACTTACCTCTACTACAAATACTTAATCTATTAACAGAAAATTAACTTTTTTTGACAATAGTTTTAGTGATTTGTCAAGCAAACATGCTGAACACCCACTGATTACAACTGCTTAAATGTCAAGAATTGCTGCCTTTCTCTGTTTTATTTAACTGTCAGTCGAACATGTTTGGATTTTTCTCTGTTACGCAAATAAAACGAGCAGTTCAAGTTGTCACTTCGCCTCCGAGAAACTGAGATGTGAAACTTAATATGTGCCCACAGTAAATAGCAATATTGGAAAGGCAGCTTCTAGATATTTTTGCTCCGTTGACACATTGATGTGATAGAGCAATTCAAAAATTTGATTAGAGGTTTTAGTGATATTAGGTGTGATTGTTTTAGAGATTATACTTGTCTTTTTAAATTATATTAACACAGATGCCAAGGATATTTTAAAATGTATTATTTGTTATTTATCATGCTGTTGTCTATATGGATGTATATTTAAATTTTGGGTATTTTATTTTATTCTATCTCACTTGTGAATGAGATCTCGATCTCAACGTGACTCCCTGATTAAATAAACAGTAAGAAACAGAGACAGAAACACTCATCTCATCTATCTCATCTCCTTGCAGTTTTCATGCATCATGATGTGTTCAGTTTGAACTGGGAAGTTGGAATTTCCAAGTTCAAGAGTACGTTGGTGTTGAAGTTTTCTCTCTGCTGTAGGAGGAGGTTCTATTTAAAATTAAGTTGTTTTTAAAAGAAGAAATGAACGTGACCTAGTTCATTTTTGGGGACTGTGAATTTAGTCATAAAATTTTAAATTGTGAACTTCAACATGACTTAATTTCAATCTCAGTTAACTGAACTTAGCTCCTGTGAAGCATGAACTTGCACAACACAGTCCAGCATCAACATCAACAAAAGTTAGCAACAGTCTCCCAGATGTAGACGCATCAGCAGCGATGAACAGGGGACATGATGCCATTTTAAACTGTTGAGAGGTCTTCAATATAAAACTTGGTATAACGATTTCAGCGGGTGTTATCGGTACTTTCTGAACATTTTCAGCACATTTTAACACTGCAATAATAATACTAATAACCGTGATAATTTTGGTTTTGGTTTCATCTGTAGATTAAATGAAAAAGAATGGACAAACCAGTCGATAATGGAATTAATCAGCCCTGCAAATATCTGACTGGCACTGTTATCTCTGTCGGTGCATCAATCATGTAGGTGAAAGAGGTGGAAGATAAATGTAATAATCACAGGCGTCAGATGTACCTGGTGATTCGATTCAGGTCCATTCCGCTCTGAATCTGCGTGGGAGGGAAAGGAAAAAGTGAGAAATCGATCATGTGTTCGAGCACAAATGCACAGTCGACTGACACACACGGCATCATGTATGTATAACTTTAACTTGTGTGTTTTCTGCCACCAGCAGCGGCACATCTTACCTGTGCCCTCCAACGGTGAGTCAGCCCCTACTTTCTCCACCTCTGCTGGCTTTGACATCCTGATATCTGTAAGAGGAAGACGCACAGAAGTCAGCATGGGTGATTCTTAAATCTGTGCCAGAGAGCAAAGTGCAGACAGAAGCAGAATAACAGAAACGGGTGATACGAATCTCGATGACGAAACAGGGGAAAGAGGATGGCCAGGGCGTCGATGTTCAGATAGGTCAGGGTGAAGTGTTTTCAGGTCACAGACCTGAGCCTACACACTGTACACCAAACGCTGTGGCTGAATCATTCACAAGTTGAATCCAGCCTGCATTCATTCATTGTTTCCAAACGGCGGTTTGACATAAGAGTAGGCTGAACCAAGGTGTTTGCTTGTTCTAAATTTAACTCAACACAAGGTGTTTACGTGGGAGCAGCTCGGTACTAAAAATGTCTCATGTTGTGTGTCATTCTTTATCAGACCACATCACTTCCTGGTTGGTACTGTAATGGGACAGTCCCTATGGCAACAGCACTGAAGGGAGGAACAAAAGAAAATTTAAGTCTTTAATATCATTAACTACAAAAAGGAATGGGGCACTTCAGCAGCAGAGAGTGTAGGAAAGATGGGAAGGAGGATAATCTGAGGAGAGTTTTGAGAAAATAAGTGTGTATGTATGTGTATCTATATGTACTTCTTTGCTTTTCTTTTAATTTTATTTAACTGAAGGAGAGGATTTACAGTCCAGGTTTAAAAGAAGGTTTATGATAAATCACATATACATGAATACATAATAATATAAACATTACTCAAATAACTGCATTGATCCTTTTCTAAATAAAGTCTGTCTTCCTTCTGTTGCTCTCCTTTTCATTTTACTTTCACTAACTATGAATATTTAAACAAAACTATGTCACACACACACACTCACTCATACATAAAAATCTTCTCCTTACACAATCTCTTTGGTACAGTGGTTTTCAAACTGGGGTCCGGGGACCAACAGGGGTCCTTGAGTGAGTTGCAGGAGGTCCCCAGCAAAAGGTGGATTTTTTTTATTTATTTTATCACATGTTTTTTTCATAGAGAGCCATTTTGATCAAGGCTGCAAGTAACAATTATTTTCACTGTTAATCTTGATTATTTTCTCGATTGATCGATTATTAAAATGTCAAGAAAATGTTGAAAAATGTTGATCGGTGTTCCCCAAAGCCCAAAGCTTCTTTTGTCCACAATCCAAAGATATTCAGTTTACTGTCATAGAGGAGCAAAGAAACAAGAAAATATTACTGTTTAGGAATCAGAGAATTTTGACTTTTTCCCTTAAAAATGACTAAAACCTTTTAACTTTTTATCAGTCATCAATGGTTGACAATTATTATTACTATTATTAAACATTGCTTCTCTTTTGATTGATTGTAATTTATAGTGATCCTGGTTTGATGAAAACTTTATCATTTTAAACCCTAAAAATGAATACATTTAAAAAAAATCTCACTCAGAGGGGATTGCTTAAGACAAAATCCTCTAAAAATGCACGTGTTGTTCTAATGTGAGTCTGCTGTCGGGGTTCTTGACATGAAAAAGTTTGGGAACCTCTGCCACAGTAGTTCAGCTGAAATAACAGTTTCAATGAAAGCAGGTCTGATCTCCGTGAGAAGACGCACCTGATCCATTTTCACCACATTCCCCACCATTTCTCTGTTCGCATATTTAGTCTCAGGACTTTTTCCTTTCAGTGAGTAATATTCTCATTGAGCTGTAGTCTGAAATATTCTGTGTTATAGTACCCGTATATAAGTATATATTGTCAGAGTGTCAAATGGTTTGAAATACAACAAATTCCAAGCATTTATTAGCTTTTATTAGCCAAAAATAAATGATAATAACTGGTTATGTTTGATCCACATAATCTTCAACAATTAATTCCAACACCTTGATATCTACTTTGAATCGGGGTGGTGAAAAATCTGAATCTGACTTTTTTTTTTTTTCAAATTCCCTCCAACTTTGTGAGGATACAGTTATCCAGAAGTAACTAAGTTCAAATATCTGTACTTTATATGAGTATTTAAGCTATACTCCCTGTGTATTTTAACACAAATATTTGTATCAGGATTATTAGTTTAAATGTATTTTAGGGGAATTTTTTTTAAATTAAGTTTATTTTTGCTCCGTTGCGTCTCGCCTTCCTAACATCCAGACTGATATCAGCCTAATTGGGTGGAACAACAACACACAGAGAGAAGACGATAGCTTGTTGTATCCATCGGTGCATATCACGCGCGAAAGACGTAACGAGAAGAAAATGACATAAGACGAAACCGACAAGACGGGGAGACAGCTGAGTGGAGAAAAAGTGAGGTTCAGTTAGCTCTGCACAGACACAGCCTGTAGAAACGTCCTTCAGAGTGATACTTTTTTTTAACTTTTATACTCTGAGTACATTTCAGAGACTTTTTTCACTTTTATTTGAGCAAAGAAGTTGAATCAGTACTTCTACTTTTATGAGTCTTTTTCTGTTCTTCTACTTACGTAAATAACGTGCATTCTTTCGCCCCCCCTGTCCACTGTGCATGTTTAAACACTCCTATGCGTGTGCGTAGTTTTCCTTTGTTAATAACCTGATTGTATCATCTCACTAAAAGACTTTTCATTAGTCTGAAACCACAAACTGCAACTTTTTGTTGTGTCCATTTGAAACCTTTTTTTTCCCTCTCTTGTTCTCTCTCTCTCTCTGACAACCACACACACACACACACACACACACACACCACACACACGCAGAGCTACTTCCCTTTTGTGAAAACATGCAAATCTGCCCAACGACCAACTAATTATATCTGCCACCTGCATAATAAACTCTCAGTCTCCCTCCTCCTTCTCTCTCCCCTTTCAACCCCTCCTCCTCTCCCCTTCATCTGTCCTCTCTTCATCCTGTTTTTTTCTCATGCTGCAGATGAGAGAGCACTGGCACGATGGCAAATCATTTCATTTTCCCATCAGCTCTTTGCTGCGCTTTTATCAAGAAGGCACACTAGACACTGAAAACACTCCTTTTTGCCTGCCTGCATTGGTCAAGCATGGTTTTCACCATCGGGGGGCAGCAGTGACACACGGAGAAGATGACAAACCTGCTCTACTGACCATCACTGACCAGATGCCACTTTAAAATAACCAAACCATCAGTCCAGTGCAGTCATTACAAAGGCAAGAACTTGGAGATAAAGTCAGCCACTCCCCTGCTCGATTCACAGTCAGCTGCAGAAACACGTTTGTTTCAGTGAACCAGATGTGAGAACAGTGGACTTTGGTACATGCGTGTGTCTTTAGGGGAAGGGGGAAGTGGTAATCAGCGAGAAAAGCTCCACTCTGCCGCCACTCTGGTTATAACCTGAGGTCAGGGAACACACACAGGCTGACCGCAGGATTTCCCTCAAATAAACGGACTTCTGCAAAAAGCTAATTTGGTCACTGACCAGTGGATGCAAACATCTGGTTAATCTATTATTATAGGGTCAATTCGTGGTTATTCCAGCATTACATATGGAGCCTGTTCTGGTGGTATAGGGTACAGCTAAAAGTGTCCAATGTTGCTCAATTTTTGGTAATAAAAACCACTGAATCTGTACGAAAATATAACGTCTTCCTCTTAAGATGCACACGTTTAAAACCACAGGTGGAAGTAACAAATTACAACTACTCAAATAACTGTAATTAAGTACACTTTTCGGGTACTTGTACAGTAATTTAGCTTAAACTTAAGTATGCATCGGACTATTTATCCAATTCCAAATCACTTATTTGGGAAAGCACAAATAATGTGATGGAAACATTCTTCTACTTCCCAAAGTTGTTCATTATTATTCAGGAAGAAAAAAAAGTTTGCATATAACTTAATTAATCACTGATTTAATGCATGAGCTGGCGAGAACGTTAAGTTACACGGGTCCCATCTAAATTTAGTTTAGTTAAAAATACAAATAAAGAGGGAGGGATGAAAAGTAAATGAACAGTATGAAGATGTGGGAACGTATTTCATAGTAATATGCACACAATTAGAAGCAGGCAATAAATCAACTTGATGCTTTGAAGACACAATGATTACATTGCCAATGAATGAATGAATTGCCTGATTTAACACAACTTCCAGTATAAACCCACGCTAGCCTCTGGTCTTCTCTCTAAATACAGATACAGAAACAGATAATTCTGTTGAATGAACAGATACAAATACAGTTACAGATAGTGACCTGTCTGTGCACCTCTGTTGGCTACTGAGTAGGCCTACAGTTTGAATTAATATCAAAACCCTTCATCTGCATTTTTGTAGCCAATAAGGCTAAATGGGCCAAAGAAAACCATGAAATATGGACGAAAATGCTGCAGCCAGCACAGGTATGGAGAGGAAACCGCGACCGCTGAGCAGTTGGGAGTAATTTAGACTGGAGATCTGGAGAAACAGAAACCTCTTTTGATTGAGTACCAGCTGTTGATAAAGCTCTAAACATCAACGGTTAAGGGAATTATAACACGCTCAATTGGAAACAAATGATTTTTAGGCATAAAAGTTACTTTTTGGATTTTTTTTTTCTTCTCTTGTCTAAACTTTAGACAACTTAGACAATTTAAACTTACATCAGTTTTTATCTCAAGGTCACTGGTTAAAATGAACATGAACAAAAATGTTACCTTAGGTGTTGCTAGCTAGCATACGAGATGTTATCATGGCTGCAAGGTCAGAGGCGATTGCAACACCGTGTTACAGCTGCCTCTGAGCCATACGGCTGTTGACATTTTTCATGTTTCACTAAATTTAAAGGGAAAATTACTTTTATCTCAACTGAAATGATAAAGAATCTAGTTACCATTAGATCAGCTGACTAGTCTCCTGCAAAAATAGTGACAGATTTTTGGTTTGGATGCATCATATACAGCAGTATATTTACAACGGTACTTTAAGATGTGCTTTTGAGATAAAGCAGGTTAATACGACTGATTTTTTGCCGCCAGCAAGGGGGCAACTGTAACATTATGACTTCTATATGAATAAACTAAAACTAGTGAAAATTTAAAGGCTATATTATCAATGATGATGATGACTAGTGTGTTTCAAGTAATCTGTGGGTTATGACAGAAAATGTTTTTAAAAAAATGTTACAATAGCCCCCGGTCTCCCCTTCGCTGAGTAGTTTTTAAGAAGAATACTTGGTGCTTTTGTTGTACTTGAGTACAGATTTTCAGTGTTCATTCAACCACCGTTCAAAACTTAGAAGAATTACTACAGTGTGCCACTCGCATTACTTTGGACTATCTCGTGCTCAGATCATCAATACATGCAGTGCGCAACACCAAAGCCAAATCCACCATATAAAATGATTGGCCAGCTCATAAAACAGCTGTAATGTGAAGTTCCCAAAGTGCTGCCTCTCGCACTGCACTGCCAGCTCACTAACTTGTGGGACACCCGGCCGGGAAAGGTGTGTGTATTGATTCATGGTCGAAAATGGCCTACAGACAGTAGCATGGTGGATAATGTGGTCAGTAATACAGTGGTGGGACAGTATATCAAGATGCTGTGTCTTTTTCTCACTTCCCCTCCCGACTTCCCCTTGTACCGGGTTGAACGCAGAGTGCTAAACCCAACACTTACTGTCAGCGAGGCTATTAATATTAGCCTGCTCTCTCTGTCTCACTCTCTCCCTCTATCTTTTAAAAACCTCCCTCTCTTTTCTCAACACATTGCTGCACACGCAAACACACCACTAATTTTACTTGACGCTGAGCAGAGCTGCACGTTACGAATGTTTTTACAATTTCAGAAGTTTGAGAATAAAGCAGCATCTGTTAATAGCCTCTCCTTGGGGGTAAAAACTTAATTTGCAGTAGTTTTAAGAAGCAATTTTTCTGAGGCACAAAGTTAAATTACTATGTCTGTTTCGTCCATCATTAAGCTGTTACAGCGTATGCTAATCTTACACCAAAGCTCAGGGTTTATCTGTGACCCAGTGAGACCAGACAGCTAAATCATCCTCACTGTATCTTAAACAGAGCAAATTTAATGCTGTATAATCCTGTGTCATGAATAAATGATGCAATAAAAAGGAACAAGGAGGAACAGCAGCGCCTGCGCTCAGTCTGGACTGTTTCTGTTATTCTCCTCTGGGTATTTTGGCTGAGATGAAACTCCGCTGCAACCATCCCTATACCCCCCGCACCTCCCCTCTCTCCGCACCAGCAGCACCCCTCATCACCCCCACTTCCTGATTCAGGACACAACCTCAGCGCCAAGGGGGGTGTCTGGGAACTGGAGTCATCACATCTATTAACTACCGAGGATTTTCAAAAAGCAAGCGGCGCTGCGGGGTGCCAATTTTGATCGCAAATAAATATTTTCCATTTAAAGACTGAGCGTCAAAGCGTCAGCTGTCCAGCTCAGCAACTTTAGCACGTTTGAATGAAGATGAAGAGATACGTTTTTGTTTTTTTTTTATCAAAACTTAAGAATGAGAAAACAAATGAATTTAAGAATGCATACATAGATTAGGAATGAAGCAATAAAGCAAGGAACTGAAGAGAAAAATCTACAAAAGAAGAAGCTAAAGCAAAACCTGACATGTCACAGCAGCTGCAGCAGAAGAAGAAGAAGAATGTGACATTTCACCAAGTTTGTTTTATCAGTGTGAACTAGAGGTGCAATGATTAATCGAGTAGTTGTCAACTCTGAAGTTAATCACCAACTATTTAGATTTTTTTTTTAAAGAAAAAAAAGAGCCAAAATTCTCTTATTCCAGCTTCTTAAATGTGAATATTTTCTGGTTTCTTTAGTCCTCTATGACAGTACAACTACTCAATTAATCAAGAAAAAAGTTGTTAGTTGCAGCCCACAGTGTTAACTCCACACAAATTACTAATGATTTAAAATGCTAAATGTGAGCTCATAAAACACCTTATGAATATAACAAAATGCTGCTGGAATATGGGCACATGTGTGGCAGGTCCAGGGCAGTTTAAATGTAGAATTATGTTAATATTTCAAAGTAAATACATATTTTTTCACTTGTTGAACTGATGCAGTTTGAGCGGATGAGCGTGGTTGTAAATGCAGGAGGCACAATTTAATTAAAATTAGGGAAAAGCCCCAAGTATAGTCCTCATTTATTCATGTATAACTCTGGCATAAATTAGCAAACACGTGAACTGTGAACATGAGTCAGAAAACAAATTTCCAGCATTTTAAACTACGATTAACTAAACAACACGTCTTACACCAACACGGACCTGCGTTTTGTTTACACTCTGGTGTTTTCTTATTTGTTGGCAATTTTTGTGCTGAGGATGTGTCACTCGCGTCCGAGTGAGTTACCGAAAGTCACGGCAGTGACCTTAACAGGTTAGGAAGTGACTCAGTGATTTCTAATCAGTGAATCACAACTTGATAAACAAAGATTGTCGAAGGCTCTTACAAGTTTTTTAGAAAGCATATCAGCAGAAATGTGAGCTAACTGACATTTTCTGGTAACTAGTGAGTAATTCAAAGGCCCTGCTATGCTTTTTTCTTCTTGTCTGCCACATCTCCCAGCCCGTGCTGACCAAGACCAAAATAAGGCCGTGTAGCAAGAAGAGTCATGGTTTGTTCTGCTTTGTTTTCATTTCAATTTACAAATACTGAGAAAGAAAATTAATATAGGCATTTCCCCCTTTTAAAACTATTTTAAAAACAAATAGCTTTGAATGCTTTAAAAATGTGTTTTGTATTAATTGACATTAGAAATTTAAAAAAATATATATTGTCAACTATCTTCATAATCAATTAATCGGTTTGCAGTTTGTTTTTAAGGATTTTCTTGCTTAATTTTCTTGTAAATGTAATGTAAATACTCTCTGGGACGTCATCTTGGGCTTTGGGAAAACACTGACATTTTTCACCAATTTCAGACATTTTACCAAGCAACTAATCGATCGATCGAGAAAATAACTGACAGATTAAACAACAATTAAAGTAATCATTGGTTGGAGCCCTGATTTACAAAAAAAAATCAAATTTAAAAGCAATAATCAGTGCAAGCCCCCCACCCCCCACATCTCCAACACACACACACACACACACACCTCCAACACACATACACACAAAGTTCACACGAGTTACAAAGTTGCACGGGAAGAAACCTTATCAGCTAAATATCTATAAACTGTGTACAAGTGAAACACCACCATAAGTGCTAGATAATAAAAAGAAAAGATGCTTTATCATGGCAAACGAAAAACAACCACAGTGTAGAAAAGTACAGGAAAGACATGCAAGCTCTGACACTAGTTCTTCTTTTCAAAAGACATTTCAACAAACTTTTTACTGTATGATTCTCAAGCTTTTTTAGCATTCACTACTCAGTATAACACACACATACACACACACATACACACACACACACACACACACAGAAGCATGATATAGGCTAGCGAGGTGTCTGACCTTTCTCTGTGCCTGCGACAGCCGTCCACCCATCCCTCCATCCATCCATCCATCATCCCTCCATCCATCCACATCTTTCTCCTCATTCCACCTCTCGCTCTTTGATGTTCTCTAATTAGCTGAGCTTGTGAGACCCAGTGGCATTAATCAACAGTGTGGACACAGTTCTCTTTCTCTCTCTCTCACACACACACACTTTCTCAAACACACACACACACACACACACACACAAACACACAAACAGTGCCCTCTCCCTCACGCAAAGCTTAATTGGTCCTTGGTAAATGAGGGCCAGCAAACAGACAGGGCTGCACAGACAGTCACTCACCTGGCAACCACATACTGGAGAAGTCCTTTGCGGCTATTGCTGCTGTCTTGGTCATATCTGTCTGTGTGTGAGAGAGTGTGTGTGTGTGAGTGCGCGCTGCTACGTTAACTCTCACTCTCCCTCTCTCCGTCTCTCTCTAACCAAAAAACGACGAGTGTATTAAATCATATGGTTGGAGGATCACTCTGCACCTCCCTCTTTCTCTCTCTCTCTCTCACACACATGACAGTCCACACCCCCCAAGCCCCACCTCCTCCCCACATCCTGCAACACAGGAAGTAAGCCTCAAAAGACTAGGAACTCGGCACAGAGAGGAGAGACAAATACAACAGATACAAAAAAAAAAAAAAGAAAAGAAAAGAAAAGAAAGGGGGACACGCAAGAGGTTAGAGAGTGGGGGAGTGAGTGAGTGTGCAAGGAAGATAGAAGAGATAGAAGAGGTGAAAAAGAGGGGGATGACGACGGAAAGTGATGGCGCGGCTGGAAACAGACACTCACACACACTCACGCTCACTCACTCACGCAAGAGAAAAACAGCAAGCTTGACATTCTGACTGATTCACCGATGTAATTCATCCCCAACTATTTTGATCATTGATTTAGAGATTTTATGATATTTTGTGATAAGAATAAGAGTGAGCACTGTATTTTAAAGTCACTAATAAGACATAACAAGCTGTACTTTGTATCAATTTAGACAAAAAAAATAGAAATATGTTCTTTATTAGACAGTATTAGACCCTTTAATAGACCCTGATTAGCTTTTATTCGGGGGTTATTAGGGACACATTACAACAGAGCTTTACTGTAAACTAAAGTGTATTATTTTCCATAGTTAGACCCTTTATTAGACTTTATTAGAGGGTAATTAGGGACACGCTAAAGTGAAATTACTTGAGATACACCTTTGCTTAGTCCTATACAATGTTGTGTCCTTAATTCCCCTCTAATAAAGTCTAATAAGGGTCTAATAATGTCTAATAAAGAATATATTATTTCTCGTTTTTGTCTAATTTGATGCAAAGTACAGCTTGTTGTGTCTTATTAGTGTACTGTAAAATAAAGTGCAACTATAATAACTATACATGTTGACTTTGAATTGTTTTTTTGTTTTGTTTTTTGCGCAGTCTTGCACTTTTCATACTTTTCTATTTTACTTATGCAGACTGTCTATAACACTGTTTCTACACTTCTTCACTTTTTAAACTTTTTACATTTCAGTTTACACTTTACCAGGCATATTATGTGCCCTGTTCTCACGTTAGTATTGTTAGTATCTTTATTCCTTTTTATAGTATTGTCTAGTTTGTTTGTTTTTTAAACTTCTTTACTGTTCTTTTCTTAACCTATCCCTTTGTATCTCTGTCGCTGTGAGACTGAAATTTCCAAACGAGGAAAAATAAAGAGCTACCTACCTAATCAGTGTGACTCATTTTTACAACAACAACAAAAAAAAAAAAATCAAAATTCACTGATTTCATCTTTTCAAATGTGAATGAGGACATCACCTGGGAAATCCTCAGATGCGTGTGTTGCACATTTGCGTGGCATGTGACCCGGTGCACCTTCAAAAACCTCTGATCTGAAACTCAGATGATTCCTCAACTAATTGTTTTTAAAAAAAAAAAAAGCTCATGTAGCCTGTTTTGCCTCCTATGAGTCATGACCATATCTCCCTGGTCATATGTGTGTTGAAGTGTGACTGTGTGGTTGTTGTTAGGAAGTGCATGAGTGGGTGTTAAGGTGGTCTGTCGAGGGAGGTCGCCAGGCGCCAACAGAAGATGTGAGACATCTTCAGCTGGGTTTATCAGCTCCACTCTAACCCGAGCGGAAGGAAAAACTCAGTCACAACTCTCACTGTACCACTGACCACCCCACACTGTGAGCTGCACACCACAGAAAGCCACACCATGTGGCGGGTGGATGTGGCATGAAAGTGGAACATTTGCAGATAGACTAGATACGAGCTGCTATCAGTGTCGCCCACTAGGATTAACAGACTAAGAAGCTGCTAAATAAGTGAAAATCTGACAATCTCGAGGAAGCAGAACAGCATGTTTCAGCAGAAATACTGCCGATACTTACAAATCTGAAAGTGTTGGACGTTCTGCTCCGACAGTAGGCCGAGCTGACCACAAGGTGGCACTGTTGATTCTCTAATCCTGATCAGCAAACAGGCTCCGATGAGCAGAGGAGAGGAGAGGAGAGCGTGCACTGATCACCCCCTCAGCACCACCTCCCACCCTCCCTCCCCACCTCCTCCTTCTCCCTTGGTCCGAGTTCACTAATTCAAAAGCTAACGGCAGCAGAGTTCCCAAGTTTAACCTTATAAATACTTTATGTGGTGATTTACAACAGCCCCAATGTACTGCTGGAGAGACGCTCACTCTGAAGTGCATATACGGTACTGCACTAGAGGTGCCCCCAGTAATACAGAGACATCTTTTTAAATCTGTCCTCACATACACACAAAATACTGATGCTCTGACATAAGGAAATACATATTTACCATGGAGATAATATCAGTGCAGAAACTTAGATGAGACGGGTGCAAACAGTATGACGAACAGTATTTTGTGGTGAGTGGCTGGATTTAGACCTGAAACGATCTGTTGATTAATGATTAGTCAACCAACAGATTACTGGCAACTATTCTGATAATCTCTTATTCACTTCTGCTGAATCAAAACTTCTCAGATTTGAAGATTTGCTGCTTTTATTTGTCATATATAATTCTTAACTCACTGTCTCAAGGTTTTGGCCCGATGATCGGAGAAAATTAGTAATTCCACCTTGGAAATTGTGATGGTTTTTTTTTGTTTTTTTCATTGTTTTATGACATTTTACAGAGAAACGACTCCCTGATAAATCTAGAAAATAATCTTTTTTGGGGGTGCTAATCGATCTAAGGCTGCAACTAACAATTATTTTCATTATTGATTAATTGTTTAGTCTCTAAAATGTCAAATAATTTGTGAAAATGCTCATCACAATTTCCCAGAGCCATAAGTGAGGTCTTCAAATTGCTTCATTTGTCCAACCAACAGTCCAAAACACAAAAACTCTGCATTTACTATCATAAATAACAATCACAATCAAAATCATCACATTTAAGAAGCTGGAACCAGCAAATGTTTGACATTCTTTTTTAGAAAAATGACTGAAACGATTAATCGGTTATCAAAAGAGATGGCAATTTTCTGTCAAGCGACTAACCGATTAATCAACTCACTATTGCAGCTCTAAATAAAAAAAAAATAAAATAAAAAAAACCTGATATCCCAGTCCAACACCTGCAGGATGTACCACCGAACAGACATGAGGCCTGAGACAAGTCTCACATTATTTTCATGACAGTGTTTTGGCCTTCATCAGGACATGAACAGACCTGTAAGTAATCAGCTGTGAGCGAGAGAGTGTGTTTGTAGATGTGTGTACGAGTGAACCCAGTGGCCAGGCCTGTCCGAGGACGGTGACAGACTGCGCGTTGGGGACGAGAGTGGGGGTGGGGGGGCGTTACTCTGGGTCAGAGGTCGTCTGGGCAGCCTGGCTTTGGCCGTGACCTTTGTTCAAACTCCAATCTACCCACATAACTACCACAGAGTGTGTGTGTGTGTGTGTGTGTGTGTGTGTGTGTCTTTGTGTGTGTGTGCATATTTGTTTGAGCAGCTACAATAGGTGGCTAAGTGTGCTCTGTGTGTGTGTTTTGTGTGTGTGTGTGTGTGTTGTACAGTTCATGGCCATGGGGGGCCTTCTTGCCCCAAGGAGGTCTGAGCCTTGGTTACCATGGAGACCAGACCTAGCAACACTCCAGCCTCGCCACTTAGATGATACCGGGCCGACGACAAACGGTCTCAATGATGAAGTCGACATATTAACACACGCTACACTAATAATACAGTGTGATATTATTTTCATGATATTTTTAATCTGTGGATCATTTTCTCTATTTGTTTGGTCCCTAAAATATCAGAAAATGCTGAAAAATGTCAATCACGGATCACCTCAGATGTCTTGTTTTGTCCAAATATTTCCAATGTACTGTCATAGTGGACTAAAAAAAAAACCCAGAAAATATTCACATTTGAGAGGCTGAAATCAGAGAGTATATTATATTTTTACTTAAAAATAACTTAAAAGTGATTAATTGACTATCAAAATAGTTGGCAATTAATTTTATAGTTGACAACTAATCAATTAATTGCTGTGGATAATTTAAGAGATATGGAAAATAGAATAAATAACTTAAAATGAATGAGTGTATTCTATTATTATCTTAATTAGGAAACATGTGTTTTGGACACCACCACCAGAAGTTATAATTGTAAGATAATAAGCACACACCAACACACACACACATATATATATATGTACACACACACACAATCTGATAGTGGGACCCCAGGGAGGAGGATGGGGGGAGGCTGGGGCCTCCAGAGCGCCATCAATCACTCCACTGTCAGAGAGGGAGGGAGGGGCAGGGAGGGAGGAATGGGGGTTACAACGAGAGAGAAAACAGTAAAGGAATAAAGGGAAAGAATTAGAGCTGCAACGATAAGTCGATTAATCGACTATTAAATTAACTGCAGACTATTTTGGTGATCGATTAAGAGATAAAGATTAATTATTTTCTGGTTTCTTCACTCATCTGTGACAGTGTATTTGGGTTGAGGATAAAACTAGACATTTGAGGACACTTTCCTGAGCTTTGATCAATAATTTTCACCATTTTCTGACATTTTATGGAGCAAAACGGTCCAGAAAAAAGATTCCAGCCATAGAAGGGGATAAAGGAGAAGGGAATCAAGGTGAGAGATGGAGAGAGAAAAAAAAAGAAAAGACTGGAGAAAGGATGTTAGCTGGGGGTGAGGCAGGTGGGAGGAGACTGCGTGTATAATGGGTCATTGCAGGGACAATTCGGAGGTCTCCAAACCAGTTCAGTGTCCCTCCACGGCTCGGTCCTCCTATATCTAGTGCAGCCTCGGGCCTGGAGCACACACTGGCTCTAATTCATATAATCCATCATATTCCTCTTCTTATAGAGGGGACAAAAGCACGGCTCGGTGATGGACCCTCCAAGTCCCGTGCAAGACTCTATTCTACAAGGTGAGGGATTTAAAATCCAGTGTAGTGTAGGCATGTGTGTGTGTGCGGGTGTAGCCCCATGAGGAGTTGTAGGATTATAAACAGTAGGTCTAACAGTGTGGAGACTACAGAGGTTGAGGTTTTGTATGAGAAGCAGCAGGGGCTAAAACATACTCACACTGTTGGCTACCATGGGACCTGCATGCGCCATCTCTCTCTCACACACACACACACACACACACACACGCCGCCTACACCTTTACAACACCTATCCCTCTCCTTGTCCTAATACCTCTCAATCGCTCCTTTTCCTCCGGCCCCTCCGCCCCTCCATCCTTCTCTCACACCATTCCCCTCCTCTCTATATCATCTCGGCAGCCCATAGGGAGCCGGGCTTGTCTAGACAGACACTGCTCTCTCCCACGGCGCTACCAAGGTTGAAGCTCAAATCTTTTTTTCTCCGCTCCTATCACCCGCTCTTCTTCCTCTCCTTTTCCTGGCACAAGAGCGTAGGGACTATCAGGAGGAAGTGGTGGCCTTCATCGCCAGCTCGAGGAGCATCGAGGCCACTTTCGACTAAACTGTTCGCTTACACCGACAAAACAGGCTGTTGTGTAGAATTAGCCTTCATCTTAGAGCCTGACTGATATATTATGGATGTTATCTGCCCAATATTGGCCCGTCAAAGCTTTATCAGTCTCATATCAGTATAACTGTTATCTGATATGCACCTGTGTGAAAACTTGTTTTTAACAAAACATAATGCAGATTGTTATTATTTGTTTCCTTTATAGGCAGCATTCTGTTTATACTTTTATTTCTATTTATTCTTTTTTCATTTCAGGTTTAATATATGCATATATTTTACACTATTTGTGTGTTTGTTTTTTTAATTTATAGTTAGTCAAACTGTTTCAGTGCCCTGATATCCTGCCTCCATAACATACCGTTGCCACTGATGAGGGATCATTGCAAAAAAATGTGTGTTTATGTTTATTTTAGGGGGGAACTGATACTGGACTGTAAGGGAGTAAATATATATGTATATATTGATTTAATACATCAGCCAATATTCTTTAAACAGGATATAATATACAGAATATACCCAGAACTCTGCTGCCGTTCCTGTTTGTTTTTGTCGTGTTTGTTGTTATTATTGTTTTTATTAATTGTTTAATCTTACAGTGTTTATATTGTATCATTGTTGTTTGTTTATATTGCATACACAAGATGGCACATGTAAAGGGGTTATTCCAAATAAAGAATTTCAAGAGAATTAAAGTTATTGTCCAAAATTATATCAGGTCACTGAAACAGTAAATTTTCCAACAGTATTTTTTAATGATTTTAAAATATCTATAGATTAAAGAAACATAACTAAAGCAAAATATCTGTATATATTGATGCTGAATTAAGAAAAACAAAAAACAAATGTGTATAAAATGCTGTCTATTAAGCTGAAAATATGAAAACAAGCTGCATTATTTTGTGTTTTAAAAAAAGTTTTCATGTAGGCACATATCAGTCAACATATAGCTGATACAGGTACAGACCAATAGAGCTGTGATAGATCAATATCGAGCTGATATCGATTCAGCTCAAGCCTCTGTTACATATCTTTGACACAAGTGTTAACAGCTTGAGGGATCATTGCAAAAAATGTGTTTCTGATGTATTCTATATTTTGTATAAAGAATATTGGCTGATATATCAATATCTTAATTTTTTTTACTCCCTAATTTTGGCATCGGTCTAAAAAAAATCCAGCATCGATTGGTCTTTACTTCACATCTTCCCAACTGAAATACAAAAAAATGGGAGCGCTTAAGTTCTGGAAACCGCTGTGTTTTTGTGCTCCCGTCCCCTCTTTCACCTCCACCTGTTCTTCACCCGCTCTTCCTCTTTCCCTTCAAACCCTCTCATCATCATCGTCATCATCATCCCTCTCTTTCTTCACGACCTTCCCCCCCTCTTTTCTTTTCTCCAATTTAAACTTTCTCCTCTCCTCCTCTGTCTCTCTTTCTCCCTCAGACCTGCTGGTCAGCAGCAGCTGTGACATCACTGGCCACTGTTCTCCGCTCGGATTGGACACTCGGCCACGTTGCCAGGCAACAGCAGTGAAAGGTCTCGGTGTGAGCGTGTGTGTGAGGCGTGCGTGCGTGCATGCGCGTGTATGTGTGTGTTTATGTCTGTTTATAGCTACGTGAGTGAAAGGTGTGTGAGTGATTTTCCTCGCCTTGCCCTTTATCTGTGCATGAAGAATGATCAGAACAGATCTACTTCTGTGCTTTATCGCAGATCAAAGCATGTAGATGATTGGGCTGCTTCACCACTCTCCTCTCCACTACCACAGAAGAAGAAGAAGAAGAAGACGAAGAAGAAGAAGAGGGATGTGTGTGCATCGCGTTAATGAAAAAGAATGTACGCGCGTGTCAGTGTCTGCACTTTCGTCGAACCAAATAAATGTGTATGTTGGTGTCGAATACGTGTACGTGTCTGTATGTTATGTGTGTGTGTCTAAATGTGTGTGTGTGTGTGTGTGTGTGTGTGTGTGTGTAAGCCCCCGGGAGCGGGTGGTTATTGTATCTGACACAGCGGCTCTTTCTCGCGCCTCATATTTCTGGGCCGATCGATTCCTCTGACTCCCGACAAGACAATAATCGCACCTCCCTCTCTCACTCCATCACTACCATTATTACTGACCTCCCCAGGGAACAACGAACAGGGTGGAGGGAGGGAGGGAGGGAGGGAGGGAGGGAGGGAGAGAGGGATGAGGAAGGAAGGAAGGAAGGAAGGATGGAGGGAGGGTGAGGAATGAGAGGGGGGACATGGAGTTGACAAAATGAGCCTATGATGATGAAAAAGCAAAAAGGGACAATGTTGAAAATGAGTCGGCCCGGAAAAGGGGCCATCAGAGAGGGAAGAGAAGGTGAGGGGAAGTTGAGATAAGGTGATGGAGGGATGAGGGAGGAGAGGAGAGCAGGAAAAGATAGGGATTGGAAGAAAGAATGAGAGAAGGCTGAAGCAGAACAGGAAAGGACGGGGAAAAAAACAAGCAATATAGATCACGACGAGAAAAGAAAAGGAGGACACGAGTGAAGGAGTGGACGGAGGGACAATAACGGAGAGAATTAGTGGAGGAGAGATGAAGGATTCGCACTATCTTCTTCTAATAAAGGAGAGAATGAGAGACAGGGACCGGGGGAGGGAGATAGAGGAGAGGGGGAGGGAGGGGTGGGGGTTAGACTGAGGTGAAAGAGGGAGAGAAATATATAGGAACACACACACACACACACACATATAGAGCGATGGCTGTAGCCGCTGTGGAGGTCAGTGCTCAGAAATATTATTAAATTGACAAGAGTACAATAGTTGATTGGCAGGCTGACTCCTGCACCGCCATTCAGTGGAGAAGAATGGAGACAAGGACTCACACACACACACACACACAAAATGCATACACATCTGCAGCTTGGACAATCAACACAGCATGTAGAGACGTACACACACGCCGTCTTTTGTAGTGTGTGCGTGCTGTTGCCGGCGTGAGCCTGTCACTGCTGTGTCTCTCCGCTTTGAATCCAGATTACAATTACAGTAATTGGCTCTCAATTCAAGGGATTGCTGTTTGACCCCCTCACCCCTTTTCTCTCCCGCGCTCGCTTCCCTCACACACACATTTTGCCTCTTCCTCTTCCTCATCAATATTCCTCCACCTCCTCTCTACCTGTATCGCTACATCCATCTTTCTCCGGGTGAAATCCCCCCCCTGTCCCTCCCTCCTTTTCCCTACCTTATCCCCATTCCCCCCCTCTACACACTCACACATTTACTATCCCTCCTTCCTGGCTGTTTCACTGTTTTCCCCCCTCATTTTTGCCACTTTTTCCAACCTTTCTCGCTCAGATAGTTGTGGAAACATGGGAATCTATTGTATACTTTATTCATGCTGTATTTATTATGGAGAGATAGCTGCTCAGCTATACAGTCGGGGGGGATATGTAGTGCATTTGGGGGAAAAGAGGTGAAAGAGCGATAGATAAAAAAAAAAGAAGGAGGTAAGGAAAGGGGTGATAGAGGTGGTGGTGATGGTGTGTTGGGGGGAGCGTGCAAGAGGAGGAGGGGGGTTAGGAAATTGGTCTGGCTAGCGGAACAGCTTTTCACCTCTCCCTCTTTTTCTCCCTCTCTCCCTCTCTTTCTCTCTCCCTCTCTCTATTCTGCTTTGTATTCTGCAGAGATGACAGGGGGAAAGCTTTATTGCTCCGAGTTTGTATCGATCGGGGCCCCTCCGAGGGGGGAGGCCGGGGGACGCGCTGAGCCGGCCCTTTCTCAACGACCAAGCCTCCCCCCCAAGCCTCTCCTGCTCGCCCCCTCCTCCTCCTCCTCCTCCTCCTCCTCCTCCTCCTCCTTTCCAAACCCTCCTCTTGCTCGCTGGCTCGCTCTGAAATTCAAATTCAAGGCTCTTATTCTCAAAGGTTAGCAGAGGGAGAGCACGAGAAAAGCAAGAGAGAAGACGGAGAGATTGAATGAAATGAGAGATGGAGGCGTCTGGCTTCTTCTTTCCCCTGACTGAGGCCCTGAATGGAGCTACGATCTGATAAGAGCACACAAACACAAACAAGGAAAGAAAGAGAGGAATAAAGGAGAGCAAAAAAAAAGAGAAAAAGGGGGAATATATCAGCACCCGTCTCTCCTCTTCCTCCTCATCTGTATATCTCCTTTCTAAGATTGTCAAAAGGATCAATACTTGTGTTTAAAACATACCAAAGGCTATTTTAAAAAAAAATCCAAGTAATTAAATAAGAATAAAATAAGAACTTTGTCTTGCAGCATAGGAAAATCAGACTATTTCGTCTTGGTATCAAAAGTACTGCAGTATTGAGTATCAGGTTAAAATTCTGGTAACATGACAACTCTACTCCTTTCAGTCCTCCGTCCTGTCCTCCTCCCTGCTGCATCTCCATTTCTTTCTGAGGGGAGAATGATTTTGTTGACAGGTGAAGAATGAGCCAGGTCCAAACATGCATAAACCTCCCTGCTTCTGTCCTTGTTAAGAGGGACACAAGGAGAGCCGGGATCCACGAGAGACAGAAACAGCCCATGTGGATCACAACGAACACTCTCTTACGCTGCTTCTCAAACTTTTTTTCAATCATGTGACCCCCTTTGAGATTTTTTTTTTTTTCAGCCAAGTACCCCCAAAACAAAACACTTGGGTAGAAAAAAAAAAACCTACATAAAGAGGTATCATACAGCACTGCATCATCATTGTCAGCTCATGGCGGTAAATCTCATTAAAACACATTCTGCCTGATAGTGACGGTAGTTTGTTGGCTCAGTTTTCGCTTTCTTTTTCACTTCTCCCTCTCTCTGTGTTGTCAGCTGTTTTACTGCTCAGTGTCATCCACTACACTTCTTGATTTTTGTTATCATTCGACACAAACTGGCTTCCTGTTCACGGTGAACATGACTAGTGTTGGTTGCATTTCTTCTTCTTCTTTGAGGTTTAAATGCAGTTGACAGTTTTTGGCAGCTGACGATTGCATTCGAAATATAATGTTGAATATGTACGAGATAATGTACAGTTGAAGAGCCAAATAAACCCCAACGTGGTGGCGCAGCACACTTGAATGACCCTGAAGGGATTTATTTCACAATAATGACCCACTCATTGTACATTATCCTGCTTATTACACAGATACTTCCTTGAATTTGAAGTTTGACACAAATATTAAAATGATTAAATCGATTCATAAATGATTTTACTGCCTCTCTGGAGTCTATGATCAGATCTCCATCCATAGCAACGGTCTGCAACACTGAAATAAACTTTAAAATACTGTAATCGACCAATCAGAAATTAGTATTGTGTGGCTCATGCACAACTGAGTCTTTTCATTAAAATTTTATTTAAGTAAGTATTTAAGTAACCCCTGCAATACTCCAAGGTACCCCTAGGGGTATTAGTGCCCCTGCAAAATAACTGGCTTGCAAAACAGAAGTCTTGAGACAAAAATGAGGGAGTTGAAATAACAAATCACTGCTTCAGGCTTTTTTTCCCCCCACCTCTTCTGTTTGACAAGCATTAAATAAAAAGGGGGCAAGACCCAACGTCAAAGCCATGGCCAACTGACCAAACACTTGACTCATACATGTAAGTGTCCATGTGTCCACACACACACACACACACACACACACACACACAGAGAGAGAGAGAGAGAGAGAGAGAGAGAGAGAGAGAGAGACAGACAGCCTATTTATCCGTTAATGTCATGCACGGCGCTGCGGCGAGGCTGGGGAGAAGAACAGATTGTCCATCAGGGGGTTACAGGGTTCAAGTCCATGACCAGAGGGCTAGAGGAAGGTTAGGGGGTTGTAGGTTCAACTCCCAGGGGGCGAGGAGGATCCCTGCTGTCTCCCATCCGACCCCAGCCCACCCCCTCCAGGACAATGTAACCCCCCCTGCCTCACCTCCCTCCACCCTTCTTTTCTCTTCTCCATCCCGCTGCTGGCCCTTTTAAGCCCTGCTTAGTCTGATCACACACGTGTAAACCTGAGCCTAGCCTCCAGACTCTCTCCACCAGTCTCAGATGTGCACATGCCAGCCTGCTCATAAACAAACACACACACACACACACAATCACAGAAAACTCACCGATGCACAAACATATTCATAAGCCTCCTATACACTCTTACAATTCAAATACAAATGCTTTGCTCTCACTATCTTTTGTTTTCCCACATTACAGCAGCATCATTTCATGTTCGACCTCCATCGTGATGGAAACAGTTTCCTCCCTCTTCCAACTCCATCTCACTTACTCCTCTTGTGGTAAAGACCAAACAGAAACGCGGCATTGCCTCGGCTATCAGCTGCAGCAGCAGATGTGAGTGGATATGAGATATTTGTGTAAACATTGGATACATATACTGTATATATATTGTCATTGATATTGCTTGTGTGGTTTACGTGCAGCTCCAGATTGAGTTCAGTGATAGAGTATACATCAGAGACTTCTGCTGGATGCTACACGTCTGATTCATGGAAGAAAACACACACACACACACACAAGCGTGCATGTGCACACGCACAAACACACACACACACACACAATAGTGTGAGTACAATAACCTGCAGGCCTATAACCTGCCTTATTGCCTGGATGGGTGGATGCATTATTAAACACGCAGGATTTCATATGTAGAGACAGAATATGAATGCTGCACTGGGTCCAACTGTGTACATTCGCTTGTTCAATCCAGTCTTCACTCTTTTACATTTTCCTTGAAACTCTTTAACTTATTATACTTTATATTTACCCAATGCATTTGATTCAATACTGTTATTCTGTTTCTCCATATAGTAATTCTAAAAGTGCTGCTTTTATTTACTTTGTATATGCAACACTTACTGCATTATCTGACCATCCATGAAGGGATGTTCCTGAAGGTTCTGCTTTTCTGTCACGTTCAAAGGTTTGTGCAGGTTTTCCTTACCCGAATCGAGGGTCTAAGGTTTGAGGGTGTCAAATGTTGTCGACTACGGTTTTTAAAGATGAGATCAATTTCAGATTTTGAACTGCATAAATAAAACTGACTCAACTTGACTTCATTAAAGGCTTGTAATCTTTTTATTACTGCAGTGCTGTAGTTAGGCCTGTCATGATAATTACGGAATTAACTTATCTTATTAGACCAGTTCCAAATTTGTCCGATCCATCACAATCGTATGCCTCCAAGCTTATTGGTTCCTTTTATTGATGCCGATGCATGTTTGTCTAAAAGCTGCAAACAAAACAAAACAACAACATCAAACTTGTCTATGCTGCTAGAAAATTACAAGAAAGAGTCAAGGTGGAGAGTCTTTTTTTCTACTTTCTGTGCTCACAATCAGAGACAATGAAACTTGAGACCTATCGAAAAGACCTATCGATTATTGCAGCAGTATCAATAAAATCTAGTCAATTCCCACTCCAAATAGACATGAATAATTCTTGATTACATCAATATTGCTTGTTGTGTTTACATAAGAATGTCACCAACATTTTAGTTGGTTCATTGCTCTTGAAGGAGTGTACTTACATTACTATGCTATTATATTATCATTATATCAGTGATATAAAATGGTCTTAAATGGCCTTTCAAACAATGTTAAGACTTTTCTCATTATTTTACTGTCCTTGGGATGCTTTACCAACCCCAAATAAATCTGTAAATTGACGTCCTGGTATCTTTCTGGGGAGTTCACCAAAATCTTGGGCAAATCCTACAGATTCTACCTTTCAAATAACAATAATATAGTTCACTGCGATTATTTCTGGGACAGTATATCTTACCACAAAAAACAGTTATCGTTAGAGGCCTAACTGCAATGACAGCTTCTTTTGGTGGGGCCATGTTTCCATCAGCACCAGATAAAATCTGTACGGAGACAAATGGATCAATTACTGTATGGATTGGGGCCTTCTACTGGTCAAGGATGTCTGCCTTGACGTCACAAACGAGAGTGATGGGAGATAATATTTTGGAGATGGTTGTCGTCCTCCTGACGATCACAGGTTGCATCACCGGAGGAGGCTGTGTAAACCAGGCGAAAAACCACCGGATAACCCTGATTAACCAACAGGCCCGCACATGAAGAGCGGTCGAATGGCAACTAAACCACAACACGAGCGCTGTGTGTGTTTACATCTGTAGGGCGGGCGGGCCGGGCCCCGACTCTCACGGTAATCGATGAACGAGGGAGGAAAGGGAGGCAGCGGGCGAGGCAGGGATGTGTGTGTGGTGGTGTTGGGGGGGGGCGGGTGGGAGAAAATCGGTAAAGAAAGCAGGTTATCTCCCGTCATTAGGGGAGGGGGATTCCCCATCTGGTGGGGAGGGGGGTGAGGCGGGCGGGTGAGGAGGGGTGAGGGAAGACCGGGGTTCATTGATAAAAAGGGAGGAAGGGAGGGAGAGGGGAGAAGGGGAGACTATGTTTGGCATCAAGAGAGAGCAGACAATTATCTGTATTGATTAGAGCGGCCCAGTACTGTGAAGACTGAGAAAACTATGACTGGATCAATAGAGAGAGAGGGAGGGGAGGGAGGGGGAGAGAGGGAGGGAGTTAGAGGATAGACAGACCAATAGAGAGAAACAAACGACAGAAATAAAAGATACATATAATGACAAACATAAAGAGATAAAAACATAGTTTATGGTGCAAAGCAAAGTCAAAGACCCAAGGTGGCATAAACAGAACGAGGGGAGCTGAGGGGGGGAGACAGAGGGAGTCAATGAAAGCACGCGGAGATACATTACATTGTTGATGTCATTACTCTTTATCATTGATTTGTCAGCACAACCACAGAGTTCATTCAACAAGCCCACCAGAGCCCTCCAATCACCACAGCACACTGCTAAACAGACAGAGAGAGACTAAAAAAGACATTAACTAAAACCACGCTGAGTGACCACAAACTGACCTGAGACTGGTGGACACAGGCTAACCTGGCAACCCACAGAAAACTGACAACAAGCATTTTCAAGCTGGCGCCACATTTATTACAATGAATGTCAGTCGCAGGACGTAAACGCTGAAACGACTTACATGTTCCAGACTTCCTCTGGTTGAGTTGGCTCACTTCCTGTTGCTCCAAAGTCATGAAAACATGTATGTGTAGAGTCACTAGGGCCAGTTTTTGTCACGTGACCTACAATACAGAGTGGGGCCACTACGCCAAAAGCTTCCAGAGGGGGAACCAAGTCATCGTTTTCCAAGTCACAAGTAGCTCTAAAGTCCCAAGTCAAGACAGACAAGTCCTAAACTTTGAGTTTCAGATCCTAAACAAGTCACAATGCACTCTTCACCAAAACTGGTGCAAAAATAGAACCTTAACTTACTGCTTTTTTGTGCAAATGTCGAATGAAGTTGAAAGTTGTGGCATTTCCATCTGTAATTTTCGACCTGCACTTTGTAAGCGAATTAAATTACCTTTGGTATTATTTTCTCAACTAGAGCTCAGCAATGTAATGTTAGTTTTTCAGGGTTCTTGGATCAGGGTTCAGGGGATCTCTTGCTGGGGATGAACAGTGCTAGTTGATTCAGGAAATGAACTGATTCATGAGGCACTTTTTCAATAACACACTTTCAAATCTTTGGACTTGAGAGTTGAAGGTATCAGGTATTTTCGAGTAAAAAAGGCTCAAGTCCAAGAGTAGTCACAAGTCATCGGTGTTAAAGTTCAAGTCAAGTTGCAAGTCTTTTTTTTTAGTTTTGTCAAGTCGAGTTTGAAGTCATCAAATTTGTGACTAGAGTTTGACTCGAGTCCACACCTCTACTTCCTCCTATGTGGTAGTTTTGAAGGGTTGCTAATAGACCAGTTCAGACCAAAAAAGTTAAAATATGTACTGAAATATGTACAAAAGCTGACAATGATGTTGATGCAGCAAATACGAAGGAAAGTCAGCGAAAAAACACACAAATCCTCCTTGTTCTCCTGTTGTTATATCTCATCATATATATATGATATATACAGTATATATTGTTGCTTTTTTGTCCTTATAGCAGAGGTTTTTTTTCTCAGACATGGACTACATACAAGATAGAAAATATACCAAGACCACATCATCTACTTAGTTATGTAAAAGAACAACACAAGAGAAATGTATCAGAAAAATATTAGACATGTATACAAAATATTTGCACCATGTCAGCACAGAATATGTAGAGAGAAACAGGTTCCTCCATTTATGAGTGAGAAGACTATGATCTAGCGAAGTATTTTAGATTTAAAAAAAAATAAAAATAATATTTATTGGACTATGAAGCCATTTATAAAAAAACAAAAAACAAAAACAAAACAAAACTTGTTTTTCATATCATAATTTAAATGAATGAATCTGAAAACATTTCACAGACAACCACTGCCTTATAGTACGCTACATAATAATGTCATTGTATTGAGTGTTTTATGGTGTGTGCGGTAATGTGCAAACCATTTGTTTCATTTTTTCAAACCTTGTGATTTATTATACTTGCATTGTAAACTTTATACGACTGTGTGCTTAATTATGGTCATGCAAGTGAAGCTCATTTGAATTTGAGAGAGAGAGAGAGGTGAGGAGAGGGAGGATTTTAGATGAGAGAGCGGGTGTGAGAGTGTGTGTGTGTGTTAGAGGGGGAGCTTTGAAAAATATCAGGAGGGAGGCGGTGCTCAGGTAGGGGGCCTTGCTGTGGGGCCTCTTTTTGTCCGGGACAAAAACCAAAATGGTGGAATAAGGGTGGAACAAAAGGCACACGGGGGGAAACAGGAGAGTGACAACCTGTGCTGAGTAAAAACATCCTGCTGGCACACACACACACGGACACACACTCACATGCACGCGGATTAATCCCTCATCGGACCCCACTGAGCGCGTGTGCAAGTGCCCACTCACTACACTTCCGGTTGCAACTTACTTTTCATGGAATCCTTGCCCCCATTACCCGGGCAACCCAGACCCACACACTGAAACACACACACGCATGAACACACACACCAACACAGGGGACCTCATCTGTCATTCCTTAGTTTATTGAACATTACAAGATGATAGGATTCAGCCTCCCACTCTCCTGATATCTTCTGACACTGAAGAGGAACGCATTGTCAGAAAAGGTTTATACAAAAGCAAACAAATAGATGAAAAAACATAAACTCTGAATGGGGGAGAGCCGGGGCTGGATATTGAGGAAACCTTTGGTAAGGGCAGAAAATGTCAGGTTTGACAAATGACCTTTTAAACATGGAGCAGATGTAGAGAGTCATGTACACTGTGGACAGAGGGCAGCTCAACTGTCTGTCTCTTAACGCCGAGTGAAAAGATAAGCGTCACCGTTCCATATACTGTTAAAATAAAACACTCACGTTAAGTTCAAATCAAAATCTGAAGCAAACCAAAGCGATTCCTAAATCAAAAGTGAGTTTTATCGTAGCGGGAAGAAGGTGGAGAAGTCGTTTTCGGATGTGTAATAAAGCCACAGAGGGAAAGAGCTGTCTCTTATACACATCTAGATGTGTATAAGAGACAGGAGTAAGGAAAGAAAAATGTGACAAAGACAGAGGAACGGAGAGCAGGACATGAATTACAGGTGTAGAGTTATGCATGCATGACATCACTGGACCCCTCCTCCAGCCCTTGGGAATGGGCACCTTGGAAACGGTCGCTAAGGGAACAGAGTACTGAGAGAGGGAGAGAGATAGAGAGAAAGAGGGGTGGACAAGATGGTTGAAAAAAAAAAAAAAAACTCGAGAGGTACAAGACAGATAGCTAATGAAACACTGAAATCAACCTCAGTAAGAAAACTCGTGGGGAGAAAAGAAAAAAAACAAAACAAAAACAGTCATGTGGTCAAGGAAAAATGTTCATTCCCCAACAAAACCAGCGTTTACCTTCCTCATGTCCCATTCACCAAATGGGCCACCTCTGCTCATAAAGGGTGAGAAAGCAAGCTCCATCACAGCTAACGCCTGCATTGTCCTCCTCCCCCATATACTGTGACCTCTCATCCACTCCAGTCATTTAGAGAAGGGAGATTTAGTGCAGCACCGATGCAGTGTGATGGTAAAAAGAAAAAAAAGGCACATGATAGAGAGGCAGAGATGGCCTCGGGTCTCCGGTTTTAACACGTGGAAAAAGTATTGATGGAAAAACATGTGTGATGGATGAAGAGACGCTTGGTATAGTGAAATGTTGGCTGTTAATGTATACGGGTGATTGGAGGTCATTTCCAACCAAGAAGCTGGAAGCTCGGTAAGTGGATCGAGGAATTGGAGTTAGCACACAGCACAACACTTTGGTCTTTTGAGGCGTCGGAGTAATGAACACACACGCCCGAGCCCACAGGAAAGAACCGCTGTGCCTTTCTGACCTCGGCAAACTCTCCTCGTCCCCGCAGACGATGCAGTGTCCACACTCACACTCACACACACACACACACGGCAGCTGAATGGATGCACTCCGCCTTCCTCTGGCCTGTTCTTCGACCAATAAACAAGTCATTCTCAGCTCCTAACTTTCACACGTGATCAACATTACTACATACTATCAACAAAGATTTTGGTGGTCAAAGGTCACGGTGACCTCACAAAACATTTTTGGTCATAACTCAATTATTCATAGATTCATAAATGTCACACTAATGTCTAATAGGATACTAACAATTACATGTAATTAAATTACAAAAATAACTGTAATTTTAATCTGTTGCATCTACTGGGACAAAATATGTAATTAAAATGTTGGTGATTACAAAAGGGTTACAGCCAAATGTTATTTTCAGGTTGCCTGGTGGAGATTTGCACTCTACTATAGTGCACTCTTCTAGTTTATAGTAAAATAACTTTATTTATATATCATGTAGAGACAAGCTGGGAAGCCATGGGGCTTTCTCACATTGTGTCATATATAAATAAATAAATAAATAAATAAATAACAGCTTTTTTCAGTTTACAGGCTGATGTTCAATGAAATAGGCTCCAAAGTGAACTGGAATAAAATCAATTTACATGTTTTAGTTTACAGGTTTCAGCAGTAGTTGGATTTATGCTGAAAACAGGACACAAGACATGTTAATGTAGCAGGATTAACTCTGGATTGACTCTGGAGGTAACTGCGACACCTGTGTAGTCGTCTTTTCTTATAAATTGTGATGTGGAGTTTCCTGAAGGCACCAAAGAAAAACGAGCCGGACTTACAGCGGCGGTACGTTATGTTTTCAGATAATATTCTAGCCACTTAAACTCCTGCTGCTTCCATTCATTCACACATTTCATTTTTTCATACTTTGTTTTGTGTTTCTGGTTCTTCTGTAAGCAGTTTGAGCACACTTACCCCTTAAACCCATACTTCAGTAGTCCAGGCGTATTGGTAGCTAGCCAGCAATGAGTACTGTTTGCTGTTTTCATAGAACTAAAAGGTGTGAAGGAATCGGGATGTTTGTGTAACTGTAATGAAGACTCACAGTTTGGGGACAAAAACTGTTGGCCACAGGGGGCCACCAACGTGATATATTTGGTGGCCACAGAGTAACTTTTAGTGACTGTGGACCACTGGGTCATGGCTAACATCAAACCCTTCATCAACATCAAATAACTGCAGCTTAAAAATAAATAAATAAATGAATAAATAAAATATATATTTTGCATCACCAAAGCGCTGCAGAGTTTATGCACATAACAAACACCTACATTCTGCATGCAGCATATTTGCAAAGCAGTATGATATACATATCAAAGGCTGGGGTGTGGTATGCAATATAGATTTGGTATGTATGCATAATATGTGATCAATATCTGTTGCTGAATAAAACATGCTTCTGGCTTTTGACAGGCCGATTTGAAATGGAGATGCTATGCGAATACAAAAGGCTCGGGTGAGATTGGCCCTGAACCCTCCACATACCAGCAGTTCACATTTAGACGCTCTCACCTGCACTCTCCATAATGCATGAGCTGCCTGAATATATATCACCCCCTGCACAGCTCTCTCTCTCTCTCACACACACACAAGATAGCCATGCACACATACATGCTGCCACATATGCACACATACACATTCATGCAATCCACAGCTGCGCACAAAACAACCCATAGACACAGCTTCCATGGGGAGAATCTGATACTATACATGTAGAAAAGAAAGAAATACAACAAGAAAAAAAACCCATCATGTTTTGTCTCAGAAAAACAAACAAAAACAAAACTTTTCTGTCATTTAGAAGCAGTGTTTGTCGGCCTTAAATGATCTACTTTCTATTTGCTGACAGAATTTTGCCCGGCAGAAAAACGACATAACTGTTTTAAAAGCTTTGATTGCTATGAAACATGTAGGGGCCACATCCAGCAAAATCTGGACAAAAAAAAAAGGAAGAAGAAGGGGAAAAAAACAGATAAAAACACACTGTTTTTCTTCTTTGATCAAGTGGTGTGAGACACACAGGCAGTGCTTAATCAAAACACTGGTAAGCCATCCTGAACTTCTAGGCTTTCAGCAGCAGGAAACAGGGTCAGGGTTGCTGAACAACTCAGTGTGAACTGGTCTCTGTGTGTTTTGTGTGTATGTGTGTGTGTGTGTGTGTGTCTGTTTGTGAGGGAGAGACCATGTCAGTGGTGTTTGTGGGCTGCCAATTAACACACACACACACACAGTTTTTTTTTTTTGAAAGGTAGAGTCAGCCAAAGCGAGGAATGAGGAATGGAAAGTTAGAAAAGTAAAGACAGTGGAGCGGTTGATATTACAGCAGGGAACATTACAGCAGGGCAGATTATGATTTAAATTACATTACATTTTTATGATAGCCAATAGTAAATATGCATTTACAGGGCAGTACGTTTGTTTTAGAAGACAACTGAATTTACTTAGTGCTTCTATCTCTCTGTCTCCCTGCCCTGGCTGGTCTTTAACCTTGGCCTCTGGTGCTTCTGCCTATCGCAATAAAGTCACCCCTCCTCCTCCTCCTCCTCTTTACCTCTCCCTCCCTGCCTCTCTCTTTCTCTGTCTTTTCTTCCTCCTCC
This sequence comes from Lutjanus campechanus, assembly GCA_027495735.1. Lineage (NCBI taxonomy): Eukaryota > Metazoa > Chordata > Actinopteri > Lutjaniformes > Lutjanidae > Lutjanus > Lutjanus campechanus. Next base: position 5,406 of record JAJHUR010083869.1, on the reverse strand, counting down.
TCCTCCTCCTCCTCTCTGTCTCTCTCCCCCTGTCCCCCCGGCACCACTGTTGTCCACTGTTCCACTCATTCATAGTAAACACTATTGATTTTCAGCAGGGAAAATAAAAAAAAAAGGCCATGAATTTTAATGCCCCTATCTGTCCCCTTCTCCATCTCTTCCTATCCCCCCTGCCTCTCCCTTCCCTTCACCCCCTCCTCCACCTCCACCTCCACCCCTTCTTTCCTGAGGGGAGGATAAAGAGATGGGGATCGTGTGTGTGTGCGTGCATGTGTGTGTGTGTGCGCCGTATGTGTGAGTGTAAGGTGATGGTATAAGGGGAGGGGGGGGTTGCATTTCTCATTTCCCAGCTGTGCCTCTCTCACACAACTGCTACCCCCCTACACCTCTCCTTCTCCCCTTCTCCCTATGCTTCACCGTCCTTCTCCTCGTCCCTCTGTCGCCTCTTCACGCTGGCTCTGACTCTGGGGAGTGGAAGCAAAAGAAGCTCACACAGACACACACAGTGATAGCCCCATTCTGCTGGCACTTAAACAATCACATGCACACACACCACGAGTGATACAACCGCCCCTCGGTCAAGGCCACGCACAGGCAAGACAAACATATACATATAAATGCCCTGATTTACACGCACATAAACACACGCGCACATGCAAGGACTGTGACACCAGCCGTTCACCACGTTTCACCAGCCAGCGGTGGAGTTAAGTATTTAAATCTCCGCCCGTTCTCAATCTCTTCCTTCTTTCTTTCCAATGACTTCCTGCTCCATCCCCGCTCCTTGTTGCATTCATCTACCTCCCCTCCACCCTCCTCCTCCTCCTCCTCCTCCTCCCTCTTCTTTCTTTTCTCTACCTCCCTTGCCAGGCCTCTCTCTCTCTTCTACTCTGTGTATTGATTTTGCTATAAGCGGTGTCCCGTTTGCGACAGGTTAGCACAGACAGACAAAGGCAGACTTCATCAACCAGCGTTAAACACAGGAGCCACGTCCTCAATAATCACTCCATCACACAAAAGACGAGAGAGAGAGAGGGAAGAGCGGAGAGGAGCATGTAGCGAGTATTGACGAATGGCGAGGAAGAAGAACTGAAGGGAAAAAAGGTGCTGGAGTGTCTTCAAGGTGTTCTTTTTGTTTTCTTTAATTCGGAGGAAACACAGGGAAATATTCCATCAACTGGATTAGTCACTGGAGATTCATGCACACACACACAAATTTATGTCTTAAAGGGACAATTCCAAAGTCAAAAATATATATTTTTCCTCTGCCTGTGGTGCTACATATACATCTAGATTGTTTTGGTATGAGTTGTCAAGTTTTGGAGAAATCTGTTGTAGAGATGTCTGCCTTCTCTGGAATATAATGGCACTAGACTGCACTCAGCTTGCGGTTGCTCAAAATGCCAAAAAAAATACATTTGAAGAAATCATGACCCCATCAGACCTTGTTGTGAGCAGTTTCATGTAGGAACTACTTTCTGTCTAGTAGAAAGAACGTAGTTCCTACATGAAACTGCTCACAGCAAGGCCTGTGGGTTGTCTTGAGTAACTGGGTCACAATTTTTGAAAAGAGACACTGGTTTTGAGTTTCTCAAACCTATTTTTGTGACGCTTTGAGCACAACAAGCTGAGTGCCATTTAGTCCCATTATATTCGAGAGAAGGCAGACATCTCTACGTCTGAAATCTCCAAAACTCAGAAACTCACACCAACATAATCTAGGTGGATAGATAAGTCAGAGGAAAAATATGTATTTTTCATTTTTGAGTGAGCTGGCCCTTTAAAGTGGTCGTATTATACTCGTTATCAAGCTCATACTTTTATTTGAGTTTCTATTAGAATAGGTTTACATGGTTTCATGTTCAAAAACATTATTTTTTTATCATACTGACCACAGCTGCAGCACCTCAACCCACCCTCTTCTTGAAACATGTTTTAGCTCTTGTCTTGTTAAGACACCGAAGCAAATGTGTTACATAGTTATGTCACCAAGTAACGGAACAAAGGATAGATTACAAACAAGGTGTTTCAGGCAGTTCAAGAGGACTGTTTGTTGCAGGAGTGAGTGTCTCCCTTTGGCATGGACTTTGTGACTTTGCAGACTTGTTGTTACACAACACATTAAAGCACAGGAAAAAACCCAAAATGCATAACATGGCCCTTTAAATTTATGATTCTGTTCCCCTCCTATTTGTTGCATTTGTCTTTTTTTCTCACACAAGCCTGTTTTATTAAAACTTGGTACTTGACACATGCATAAGTTTGAGAGATGTTCAGTACAACACCAGCGCCAATTAGTATCTTATTAAATTTTTGTTGGTTCCAAAGGAGGAATTTTCTTCTACCAACCTCATTATAACAGGGAGCGTATGTGGACTGGTCTTTTTTTTAAACAGTCTGAATTTGTGTGTGTGTGTGTGTGTGTGTGTCTGTGTGTGTGTGTGTGTGTGTGTGTGTGTGTATGCCTGTGCACACATGCGTGTGTGCATTTATCTGTGTGTGCACGCAGACAGTTTTCATCTCCACTTAATCTCCCGCTCCTAATTCAGAGTGTACATTGAGCCGCCTAATAGGATGTGACTGGAGCGCCTGCTGCAGCGCTAGCTAGCTAGCCGCTAATGAGAGGGCCGCCACAGCCGGAGAATCAAAGCGCTTCATCAGCACTCCTAATTACTGTAAACCTCGTTAGCCGGCTGGAGAGCTAACATCTGCTCTCGCTAACAAAGTACATCCAAATATAACACAGATCTGGCCAGTGAGAATCAAAGCCCGCGCTGCTACCACACCCAGTGATTTCATTGTTCTAGTCTGTGTTGTAATGACAGAGGCAGAGGAGGTTTGTTGCTATTCACGTTGAAATGAAAAGTCCAAGTTCAAGACTATTTACATTGTAACAGCAATCAATACACATTTTCCCCATTAACTGAGGCTACAGAGGGCTTGTCTGTGATGTTGTATATTACACTGAGGTCTGAGGGTGCTAATGTTGCCCATCTATGAAGCAGCAGGTGTGTGGACAGCAGGTTTCCATGTAGCTCTGTCTGTTTGCCCGCTCACCCCCTCTCTATCTCTGATCAAAGCACTTCCTTTCAACCCCCCTCGCCACCTTCTGCTGTTCCTCTCTTCCTCCTCCACCTCCCCTGGCCTCCACCTTTCCCCCCCCCCATCATAATTTGACTGATGATTACACTTGTCACTCAAGGCAGCATGTGGCCAATTAGGAAGAGGGATGACGGGGGAGGGGAGGGGCGAGCAGGTTGCGATGGAAGCGGGGGTGGGCGGCAGGAAATTTGGGTTACAACTTTTCATTGCTCGCTCCACTCAGGTAGCCTTTTTAGCTCTTAGCTGAGGGAGAAACAAATATTCGTTTCTGTTCAATTTTCCTTAAGAGACTCATGAAACGTCCAAGAGCCGCTCTTTCCTCCCCTCTTTCTGACGCTCCGGCCTTGTCTCACACTCTCTTGGCCACTTCAGTGTCTCTCCATGTTCCGGGGTAATCACAGACTCATTTAAAGTCACTTTTGTACACTACCTCTGACTGGTGGTTAAGAGTGCGACCGCAGACTAGGCTTTTATGGGCCTTAATGTGTCCTACAGACACTTTGGCAACCAGGCTGCTGCTGCTGCTGCCGAAGATGCGGATGGAGAGAGGGAGGAGAGGGAGGACAGGACATACGAGGCCAACAGCCATGGCGACTTAACCAGGCTGAAAAAAGGGGGAACGAAAGAGGATGAAAGAGGAGGGAGGGAGAGGGACGTGCACGACAAAATAGACAGAACACGGGACCCTCAAAAGAAAGGGCGAGCGAGAGGTCACTTAGTCACTCCTTCAGCACCCCCCGCTCCGCGCCTCCTCCCTTGTCCCCTTTACAAGCAGACAAAGGGACAGAGGGGTGCAGCCCTTGTACAGAAAAAGGAGGGGTTTACGCCTCCCTCTGTCACCTCCCACCCCCTTTCTCTTTACTCCCTAATATTTACAGACAACCGATGAATATTGTTGGTATGGATAGATGCAGGTAGAAATGGAAGCTGGGCTTAAGAAATCAGCAATACTGAGGGTGTATCAAAATCTATCTAATCTATGTTTATTTTAGACGTGTGCTGTCATAATATCTAATTTCACTTCATGATTATCATGGCCAAAAGAATTCACAATAACAATATTATTGTGATATGTGTAGAAAGTTTGAAGGAAAAAAAGTCAAATTCAACTGTACAAAAGCGAATAAAAAGTACTATTACACTTAAAGCTGCAATGTGTAACAATTGCTTGTCCAAAAATGTTGAAGCCATAGACTGTATATCAAATAAGTTAAAATACTACTTAACATACTGTTTATGGTTGAGTTGTGAGTTATGAGTTGTCTCCCCCTGCCCCTTCCTCCCCAGACTCGAGGAGGTTCAGGCAGGCTGCAGTAGCACTGCAGGGGCGCAAGGCACATTGTAATTTCACAAGTATTTCAACTTAACGTGTGTCCTTAATCTCTGATGACATATCACGATCATTTTATGATTTAGTACAGCAAATATACTGCAGATTTCTCTTCTGATGGATAGTGAAAAAGTATGTGTGAGGGAGGCGTTAGAGGAGGGAGACAAGAGAGAATGGAAAGAAACATAGTATGTTTAAGAGGCAATGGATTATTTACACATATTACAGCGTGTATTATTAAGATTAACAAGTCTTGTAGGGTTTTTTTCTACCTTCTTCTTTTAATGTCATGTGCTATTTTTATATTCATTATCTGGTGCAATATAACTCCTTAATTACTTCTCAATATCACTGCCAATAATATTTTGCAATGTAACTGCCAATACTACTTTTTTTACTTTAGCTTACATTTGTACTTATCTTACTTCATATTTTAGCTTTTGTTTTATATGTTTTATTCTCACATCTTATCTTATCTTATCTTATCTTATCTTATTAACATGATATCAATATTTCATTTTTTAAAATATCATGGTTATTGTCAATACTGGGATATCAACACCCCTAATTCAGAAAGGGGAAGAAAAAAACTACTGGAATATGCCTTTTAAGTTTAAAAATCAATGATATGTAATTGTATTTTTAATATCCTGGCACTTGCTTTCACAAGCAATGAGAAAAAAAGAGTGGGACCGTGCACTTATAAAAGAAAGAGCGTAAGCGTAAGAGAGATTGCACAAGGGAATGAGAGGGAGAAGAGGTGGTGGAGTACAACAGATTAATTTCAGAACAGAGCGCTCCTGCCAAGAGAAGGATGGAGAGCAGGAAGGATAGAGGGGATAAAGAAAAGAGAAAATACCGAGAAGAGAAAGAGAGGAGGGAGATTAAACATGCATTCAACTCTCTCAAAGGGCTGCGCTGCTTTTGGAGAGTCTCGTGTGTGTGTGTGTGTGTGTATGTGTGTGTGTTCTGTC